>JAHWXV010276587.1:0-18395 GCA_024586415.1 Phrixothrix hirtus | reverse complement strand
CACACACACACACACACACACACACACACACACACACACACACACACACACACACACACACACACACACACACACACACACACACACACACACACAGCACTATCTTTCTGGTTACTTATCCAGGGCCGCCCGCAGAAAATTTTCCAAGGGGGCAAGGCCTAGAAACAAATAAGTTACTAGTTACAATCGCTTCTACAATTATAATTTGTGGCATTTCCTACGCGTTGCCCTATTCGCTTCCCTCTGTAGACGTCCCTAGGTTTTCTCATTCATTTTAAATGATTCCATCGATTAATTGGAAATTAAAGCAAGTACAGCAGGAGATTTGATAATGTCTGACAAATTGTTTAATATAATGAAACTATTAAAATATAATTGTGGTTATAGATTTTGTAACAGTGTCTGCCAACTTTAGGAAGCCTCGTTCACCTACGCTACTGCATTTCTTATTCAGTTGATGTGATTGCATCATTAAAACAGCCCGTTATAGCGCGATAATTTGTCTGTAATTGTGTTTTGTACTGACTTCCTTTGAATTTATTTCTTGATGATTCGAAAGGTGCTGTTTACTCTTACTACTGTAAATAAATATCTCCATGCACCGACTGATTCTTAAGATTTACAGAAACGTAAATGTCAACGACGTAACATTGGCACATAATTATAAGATATGATCAATATGCATGGTGTTATTAAACTATCGTCATTAATTTAAATGGTAGATGTAATATAAAAAGAGGGAGAAAATTGTTCAGAAAATAATGGGATAGAAATGCATACGATTATTAAACGACACAAATCATGCTGATATTAAAATAAACAAGTTTACTAAAGTGTATGGCTCAACAATATTTAATATAAGGTACTGGACCGTTACGTTACCTGGTTAAAATTGTTTAAGTTGAGGTTGTGTTCAAGTTTAAAATAATGAACTAAATACTTCAAAAGTAGCTCTTAAAATATATTTCAAATTAAACTAGTTAATGTTTTAATTATCTTAGTTTAAAATAAATTTTGAGACTCTTTCTAGGAGTATTCACGTTATTAATTTAGTTAATACACTCTTAACTTGAGAATTATGAATTATTTTTGAATTTATAATTTATTATTATTATTGCTTTTCAATTGTGTATATATTTAGTGATTCTTGAATTTATTTGGTATATTATTGTTATTCGTGTATTTTTTTAATGTAACGGTTATTAGTAATTGCTCTAGTAGCTACAAGTAAACATTCTCTATGATTATGGTAAGTTTGTCTTGTTAACTATAGTTTAGGCGAAAACTCTACTACACAAATACAGGTTGTTCGATAATTAAATGTAATTCTTGGAATAAAAACGTATAATGTTTTGTAAATACGAGAAACGTTGAGTAGAGTCAGTCTTTATCTAGTAACCGTGATAATATTAATCACCGTTGTTAATATATTTAGTTATAATGAATATTTCATTTAACAGTTATATTCTTTTTGAAAGAAAGTGGTCTGCTGTCAATTTTCAGAAACTGAATTACAAAATTTAATCCTATTTTGTTTTTGCAGTTTAGTTTTGACGCCTTTTTGAAGCGTTCTGCTGAACTGAGTTTTAGTTTTTAAATCTGTAATTTATATCTGCATTTGAATACAAATTTTCATGTTATAAACTCCCAAAATTTTCTTATACCGTACATGCACATATTCCAATTCGTACTCACCCCATTCAATGCGTTTTCTAAAGCGTTTCAGCTTCCAATGATTGACTTTGTTGTTTATAGTTATATACTTGTTTTTAAACGTAGATATGTTGCACACAGAACAAGGAATAAAACTAAGAATTATAAACGAGCAGTAGTTAGCTCCAAATATACACAATTAATTAGACATTGGATAGAAAGATTATGGCCATTTTGTTGCCCGCCGACTGATTTAGATTTTTCTGCGTGCGTATATAAATTACTTTATCCGAATATCATTGAAAACAATCGGACAAAATTGCATTACATCCGAAATAATCGAGACCTGGAAAGAAGCAGTGGCAACACTGTTCGAAGGATGCATAGTAACAAGTAAGGGCGCTGTTGTTTCCAGTACTTGTGTGGGGGCGAAGGCATACTTGTCCAACACTCCTGACGTCGTTAAAGTAGTGGTGTTGAGGAAGTATGTCCTAAATGTCTAATTGTGAATAACCTAGTATGGATTCTACATCAAGGTAATATGTTTAAGGAACACTAAAGTATGTGACCGATCTGTTGAAAACGTACAGCATCTATGTCTTCTATTTTGGACGAAGCTACGTTGGATGTCTAAATGTTGCTGCCGAAACAGCGATACTGTAAAGAGCGGCACGTAAAAGTTTCCATGGCATCGATGGGCATTAGGTTGAATTGCTTCAAGCACTAATGGAGGTGGGCCAGCGCTGAATAACAAAGCAGCTCCACACTGGGGCGGGAAAAAGCTTCACTACAATTTTGTACATATTGAAAGACTTGATCGAATATTGTATAATTGCACCCCGATTCCTTATCACCTTATGCATATTTAGAAACTGTTACATTGCACTATTTGTTACTGAACTAGGCGAGCTTTCGCGCTTGTTGACAGGCTCATGGTGTTGGGTGAAATATGTGCTTAGTATTAGGAACTAGAACAGGCATCACTCTTATGAATGGCGGCATCCATAATACCTTCACCAAAAAAAAAATGCGCCAAGCGCTCTGACATGTGAAAGTGGCGTATACTGTTAAAGAATTGATTTATGTCATCTTCAACACGGGGATCTCGAACATTTGCGGTACGAAGACAATTGCAACATTTCCAAATATGTGTACCCATATCTTGTACAAATTTTTTAATGCGATTTTCTGCGGAACGTATTTACGTCGTAAAAATAGACTTAGGTATACTTTTATCACAACATATTAGTAGCTTTCGTTTTGTCTTTTCATCATTCTTAAAAAATTCAAGGTATTATGGCAAAATTTTCGAAATAAATCAATAAATTGCTTTGCGTTAAAATGGCAATAAAAGTAACACTTTCATACGTAAATCAAAATCATTTGTTTTATCATTTTTAATTACGTATTCATGTTTTTAGAAAAAGATGCTTTTTAAAGTCGAACAGTATGTAACATTTAAAAATAATGAAAAAGGGACCGATAATTCTTATTAAACGACAATACACGAAATATCAGTACAAAAGGGTTTAGCAATAATAATAGTAAGGAAGCAAAACATAAATACTGATCAGTAACACAAAAATGATGTAAAAATAACATATTAAAAGACATAACGATAATCACATGAATATCACTAACTGATAAGTTGATTGATTGATAGACGAGTTGTTTCATAAAAATCTAAGCTCGACATTAACCAAAGTATTTAAACATAATAAAAAAATCGGTTGTCCTGGTCCTGCATTTGTTTACTAAAAGCGTTACTTTCATGACTCTTTAAACTCACACATCTTTCGAAAAGTTTGATATTAAATCATAAGCTTTTTATACAGCGATAAAAAGAGTAAATGAAAGGTTATTAATCTGTTACAAGAAAATATATTATTCAGTAAAAAAATATAACTTTATTTTATTGGGAGCATCCTGTACATAGTTAGATTCTATTCCTATTTAAGCGTGTAATGCTTTTCCTGCTCAATACGACAGTTTTAATTGAAAAGCGATATCTCCTACCAATTTCGAGAAATAATGCTTGGGAAATTATACTGAATCACCCTGTATAATTAAAATAAATATAGGAATGCCATGTCTGTATTATAAAAATAGCTTTGTAAATTTTAAATGAGAAAATTTTAATTAAGGAAATAATTTACTACTATGGTAAAGTAATGAAGTGTTTTATAACTATAAAAGTAATTAAGATACAACTACCTCAAAAATGTAATATTTATTAATTTTAACTAGTAGTTATTAAAACTGTCGGTGATTTTATTGATGCATCTTAAGTTTTCTCAATTTAACAACATCGATAAACCAAGAAATTGTTATTAGGATTAAAACCTAAACGATTTCGTCGAACTCAAACTGGAAAAATGCATCTAGCAATGGTAAAATATTAGATTAATTTTGACAACTCTTTGCAAAACTGATTTTAGAAATTCTTTTTGTATTTTCTTCCATTTTGAGAAAACTTAAGATAACCGTTAATAAATATTTTTTTGAAAATTCTTTGCAATTAAACATTCTTTTGTGTTCTTAAGGTCGCTAATTATGAATCTAATGTCAAAAATTTTAAATTCAAAATGGCGAAATCAATATGGCTGACTTTCATATAAAAATCATAAAATGACCGCTCTGAATGACGGTTTCTATAAGTAAGTTTTATTAAAACTGTACAACGCGCTATTAAAGACTTTTGCACCTTCATTTTGCAATGAATTGCGTTTAGCTGCGATATGGGCGAGGCGAGGTAGTTTAACACAAGGGCAAAAAAATATTCAAAAGTTATTAGATGGGATGGATGAACCCGTTTTTTTATCGGTTTCAAAAGGAGTTCTATCACTTATTAACGTCATTGAAAAATTCTAAGTCTGATATCTGTGAATAATCTATAAATGCTGTGCTTTTAGTGTGTTTTTCATGTTAATAAAATTATATTACTATCGTAACAAAGGCACAACCGTGATTGTACGCGGTTTCAATTTCCAGTTCAAAGATAGCTAATTTTTGTTGAAAATTTACAAATATAATGAAACATTTCTTGAACACTCGCGATTTCAGTTGCATCTGTTCAACTTGTACAAGTATTCAACATAAAAAAAATTGATATATTCGCCAAATAATTAATTTGTAATTTTTATTTACAATGCTTTTGATGTACGCATAGGAATAATTAATCATTCATCTACAATTCAATTATTTATAATTAATAAACTTCGCAATTATCTAAATCGCCATGTGGGTTAATCCAGTACTATATGTAAAAATTAAAATTAGAAAATAATTATAAAGGAACGCTTTCAGTTAGTTTAAGGTACCGTATTTTAGAATTGTGGGTAATATACATAAAGCCAGCAGATATAATTTTAACAATAAATTTCCTGTATCTTTGTAAATGTAAATCTTAGAAATAGACAATACTTATGGCTAAACTAAGTAAAATATAAAAATCACGTGCGACAGAAAATTTAAACTACCCCGAGAAATTTACTTAACAGCCAAACAATTCGAATTCTATCTGTTGTTACTGAATCTTTAAATGGAAATCCGAATATTTCCAACATGATAGAATTCTATAAAAGACCTCAAGATACTAAAAATTCACCGTTAGAGATTAAAATTTGATATCTATATAAATTTTTTATTTGGAATTTGTTTTATCTCGAGGTAATGGGTCATTAGTTAAAAAGTAAAAATCCATGAATAAATATTATAAAAGTTTTTTTAAATGAGCTCTATTTTCTCAACGTTTCGCCAATACGGTTGGCTTCATCAGAGAAATATTTGATATTAGACACGTATTCCTTTTTTAGTTAAGTTAATATTAAAATTCTTTCGTCCATTATAAGTGGTTGCTTATGAAACCGCTTAACTCATCGATTAATTACAAGAAACCAATTAATCTTGAGAGCAAAAACTGACAAATTGGATCAATTAATAATCAATCGTTAACATGTGTAACTAATATGTTACGCTACAGGAAGTCGACGTCAATTCAAGCAACTCGTCATCGAAGAATAGATGTAACTGATATTCCAATTCACCACAGGTCAGTTTATCGATATATAAATATAAATAACTACGCGAACGTGTGTGTAAACAGATATAAATTATATTTTCGAGATTCTACATCGAAAATGTGTACTTTATATTAAAAAACACCCGTCTGTAGGACTTCATTTTCAGAATTTTTTGCAATGTTGGGTAAATTCTCACTTATTATATTTGAAAAGCTTAGATCATAAGCTACAAGATCTGGGTAAGGATAGGATTTTAAACATTTTTTGAACGAATAGCAGCTGTTGAAAAACAAGTACATTTTGCCCAAAAATGTAATCAACTTTTTTAAGCATATACAAAAACAACGAAAATATGTCATAATTAACAAAAATAAAATACACAATCTAAAAGCGCAGGTTTCAAGCTTTAAAGTAACTATCCATAAACAGTGTTTCAATGCTTTTAAGTTTAACTCGAGAAATGTAAAATTTCATTTCTTCAAAAATATCAATTTTTAAAGATTACATTTTGAAAAGTACGCTCCTTACCGTATAATATATTATTTCAAGAATACACTCACGTAATATGAAGTAATTTTTACTAACAGCATTTTAATCAAATTAATCACATAAGTGAATATTTTTATTTTAATATAAATTTTGAGTTTTTTAAGTCGGTTTTATTAATTTAAACCTATTGCGATGTTTTGAAAGCGTTGGAGCGTCGACAGTGACTACATGCGCTATAATCGCGCGCAACTTACATCGAAATCCGCACGTTCTTTGGGAAATTCTTTATAAAAAAATATATGGTAATTTATCTTTCACGTAAAAAATAAAAGCAAAAAATTTGAATACCAAAAACATGATTTTTGCAATAGTTTTTTAAACTGCTAAATGTTGCAAGAGGATGGAAATGGCTGACATTTTATTCTATGTATAGATTAAAATGAGTCCTTTTTTCTCAAAATTTATTTAAATTCGCTACAGGTGTCGCAGTTAATGGTGCATCTTCAGGAAATACAAAAATAATATTTTACAAGAATTTTTTCAAATTCTAAACTATTATGTAGCTTGGCAAAGCAAGCATTTCATGGCATCTTCGGAGACTATTTTGACAAATTTTATGGTTTTAAGAAGATTCGCTTTTTTGTTGGTTTAATATTTATTTCCGAAACAATTTTTGCCTAGAAATTTTTTGTAAAACTTCTCGGTGGACTATGATACATTAAGATAAAGATATATCTGATGTTCAAAATCATCAATTTGGCTTCCACTTTTTGGTTTGTCGGTATTCTGCTTAGGATTTTCTTGGCATGTCGTATAATACATTCCACATAAATGAGACGTCGCCGCCAGTAATCAGGACCATTGTTTATTTGGAACAAATATTAAAGTACACACAAATGAATATGTTATCATTCACTTTTTGCATTTAGTACTTATGTGGAAAGAATAAAATTAGAATTTGAATTTTTTATACTCGACCAATTTTAAGTATTTTTACATCGGTGTAATCAAAGGCAATATGTGTTATGTATTAACTTGCGTCTTACATCACTTTGAACTCTGCTTACACGGAAACCGTCTCAAAATTTTCGACTACATTGTCAATGTCAAATGAACTTTAAATTTATTGAAATAGAAGCCATCAATGCAGTGATGTAGTTGGAATTTAAAGTAACAGTCAGACCAAAAAAGCCGTATGCGCTGAGATGTCTGAGTTTGCCGAGCTGCTGCAAGACTCGTCTTAACTATAAAATGATACTTTATTGCTGTTAGTAAGTTGCTTACTTATAAGTCCTTAATACTAGGTTTATCAAAGTACGATAAACTTTTTATAATAACTTTCATGCAGAGGTCGAGTTTTTGAATTGTATTGTGAATTTCATTGGACGTATATTTGTTTAGTCGTGTCGTTTGTCATTCTTATATCCAGGTATTATAAAATTTCTTTAAAGCAAATCTAAATAGAACGAGAATTGAACGTTCTACATTATATAAGAAATATTTATAACTTGTAACTTCTTGGCATAAATCATAGTAACAATTTTTGAATTTTTTTTGATTTGCTTGATTTGGTTTTATTACAATTTTTGCAGTTAATTGAAGAAAAACTCCAGAGGCGTCGATCTTTCATAAACTTATTATTATTATATGGCTGAATATAATATTGATGATTTTTGCTACATTTTAATGTTAAAAAATTTAACTTTGCTAAAATATATATTTCAGGAGCCAAAACAATTAATCTTCCATTTTGCAATCTCTGTGATCTAACAGTGGCAAAATTTAAGTGCACCATAATCGTTGCTGTGAATTTAAATATTTACTGGTATTTAAAATAATGTTTAAGAAGCTACAGATTTCTAATCAATTTCAATCTTATTCAATATCCCAAATTAGTTGAATTAGTAATAGGTTAGATGAAAATTGTATAGCTCGAGTGAATGATTTTAAATTAAAATTAGGTATATTTGAATTCCAAATATGAATAATAAAATTTTTCACTAGTTTTGTCAGAATAAGTTACTTTATGCTGCATTTCATAAAGTACATCGTATTCAACTTTTTAAAGCATTAAAATTTTGAAAGTATGCTTTAGCTGTAGAGTTTTTACTGGGTTATAATGCAATATTATTACATTGTAGACGCATTTATAAACAACCGTTGTGCAACATTTTATTCCGTTATATGAAAAGTTTTTATGCGTGGCCTATTGGATGTTTTCCATTACTGTCGGTGATCAGAATTGCAGACCGTATCCTTCTTTATGAGCCCCATTCGGGTTGTATATTGCAGCGGGGAACATTATAAAATGTAAAAACTACCAACAATGTATTTTTTGTTGACGAATAGCCACCTAACGGGGCCGCGAAACTTTTATTGGGTATAACCGCAGCAATAAAATATTTCTATGAAAGATTTCAGAAGTATAATAAAGGTGGATTTCTAATTTCGCGAATTACTCTTTTTGGATGTTCCCCTAAGAAATACATTCCGGAGCGAAGTGGATATTAAACTTTTATACTGTTTTATATTTTATTCAGTCGATTCCCCGAGAGCTTCGCTACACTTGTAACTTTATATAAATAAATTATTGCTTCCCCAAATAAATTAAAATACTTCTTGGAGATTTTTTATGTACCTTTAGCTTGTTCTCTTTTAAACAATTTTTTACTCACACCTTCGAAGAAATGTTATTGAATTCCTTCAAACCACGGCTAGTACCATACTAAGTTCGTAGGTAAATATTTTTTCAGCTCAACCGAGGCCCTTATTCACTTCTCTAGACTACAACTCTTTCCAAGAAGCTTTTGTACTTTTTATATTGTTAGAGCTTTCCGATAAAAGAACTGAAATAATCTAATTTACACATTTGAATTTCTTGCGCGAGACTTTACATTTATATAACCAAAATGGATGGAAGTGTTCCTTTGTCGCTCTCTTTTAAATTTTATTTTACTGAAAAGAGAGTTCATTTTTTATTCGATTTATTTTATCTTTCCAGTGGGTGCAAGGCACATTTACTTTGCCTTCTGAATTAATTTGAAATTTAATATTCCATTGGACACTCCAAACGCGTACTTGTTCTTTTACCCCTTTTGTTAATTTATTCTTAAATGCAGGTGAGCGACGCTTTTATTTTTTACAATAAAAAGATTGCTAGCACTTGAAATTTAAACTTTTAATCTAATTTGGGTTGCAGATTTTTAACAATTTTTCATCGCTTGTACCTCTTTTAAAAATTCTTCGTTTGGAATATACTTTGAATTAAGTATCTGAAACATGCACAACCTGAAGAGAAGTTGAAAACTATGCAGTTTGGTTATATATAAAATTTGTTTTATTAAATTATCCGGAAGGGATTCAGAATTTTACTAACAAAACTCTCCGTTTTAATTAAATATCGTAGGTCTTTTAAATTTTTAATGTATTTGATCTGAAATATCGTACCATCAATACATTAATATTTATGACGTAAGTGTTTAATAATAAACAGAAAACATTTCAACATTCTTATGATACCAATATATGTATACATATATGTATTTATAATATTAAAATATTCAAATTTGTTTAAATTTATTTATAATTAGTAGTCATTATTATAATGTAGGCTTAGTTCGAGGCTCCATTATTATTCTTTGTACATACACGCGTGATTTAAAATTATTGAGCAACTAAAACATTCATTATTAAATTGTAGTATTTAAAAATTATCCATAAGTATTGTTTTACTTGTTGGGGAATTAATAATCAGAAGCTTATTAGTTTGTAAAATGAACTTAGTCACAATATTTTTATTCAAAGGTAATTGGTAGTTTTATCAGATAAGTAAAGCAATTAAGAAATTTTAAATCAAATGAAATTAACTCTGGAGTAAACTATTGATTAAAATGGTATTTATTTAATTAAAATCTGAAAAACCAAAACGGCATAGTTAGTAATCTACATAAATAATTTCTTAATAGTTACCAAAATAATTGTCCCAAATTTCCATTACATTGTTACACGCGACCATCTGTGGTTATAGAAGAACTACACAAGCAGAACATTGGAATTGAAATCACCGACATAGACACCTCAAAAAGTAGAGTTGAGATCTAACGAAAATTACATCTAAATAATTACTATGAGGGTTATCTCTAAATTAAAGATCGCTAGGAAATTTCTCTCCTTGAGGTTGGCAAACCTGCTGGATGAATGCCACTCTAGAAATATACACACTGCGCTGTAGTGTGACAGTTGTCGCATTATAGTACGTTTGTTTACGTGTGAGCTATTACGTTTTAAATTGAATCAGAAAATCGATGTTAACGCTGATTATGAAATACGTGGAGTGATACGTTTTTTAAACCATCAAAACGTTAAGCCAGCTGAAATTCATAGGCAGTTGATTGCGGTGTATCGTGATAATGTGCTGAATGAAAGAAATGTGCTAAAATGGTGTGAAAGGTTTAGAAATAACAGAATTAATGTGAATGATGAACAACGTTCGGGGAAACCTTCGATAATCAACGCGAACTTGTTGAAACGCGTCGATGATGAAATGAGAAACGATCTGACTCTTCGTTTTCCTGACGTTTCAAGAGCTGTTATTGGTCGCATTGTGTATGGCCATTTAGGCTTCAGAAAGGTTTGTGCAAGTTAGGTGCCGTCCGTCTTAACGGAACGTTACAAACAAATCTGAATGGAATCTGCTTTGGAATTTCTGTAGCGCTACTTAGAAAATGGCGATGAGTTCCTTAATTCAATTGTAACCCGCGATGAAACATGGATTTTGTATTACACGTCAGAGAGAAAACGGCAGTCAAGTGAATGGCGTCATCCTCAGTCATCAACGAAACCAACCGCCATTTGGACGCAAAGTGATGGCCACAGACTTTTGGGATCAGTTTGGCATACTGTTGATTGACTTTATGCCACGTAGAATGACTGTAAATGCAGAAGCCTACTGCGAATCTCTTCGTAAGTTACGACGCGCTATTCGAAATCCGCAACGTGGACGGCTAATCGACGGCATCGTACTACTGCACGATAATGCATATCCACATGTTGCAGGCGCAACACGTAATTTACTGAGAAGATTTGGATGGGAAATTTTTGATCACCCACCATATAGTTCAGACTTAGCTCTTTCTGATTACCATTTGTTTGGGAAATTGAAAGAATTTTTGGGTGGTAAGTAATTCGCGAGTGACAATGAACTTAAAAATGCTGTAAATCAGTAGCTAAACGAACTGGCGGTAGAAGAATATAACGAAGGAATATTAAAGCTGGTGAATAGCTATGATAAATATCTTAATTTATGTGGCGATTATGTAGAGCACTAGTAGAATGTATCTATTTTAAAAGAAATACAAAAGCATTTATAAAGTTTTCATACATTTTTTTTACAACTGAACGGTCTTTAATTTAGAGATAACTCTCATATATCGAATCATTCCTATTGGACCCAGATCTAGAATTCATACTAATATCCATGTCTACTGGAGATCATTTTCGTAATAAGCAAAGACAAAAATGTGTTTATTTATAAAACGTAATTAAATTAAACTTAATGTTTTATAATTTTAAGAAATCAACCATCTTTAATGTCATTCACAGATGACCACTTATTATTTGGCAATTTTTCATCGAGAAATAAATACATGATATATCTGTTGAAAAATGTTCAATTTTTTATATTAAATTCGCTAAGATAATTGATTTGGTAGAAGATGACAATAGGAAAAATAAATCTCAAGTTGATAAGTAGGCATACAGGGTGTCCAGCAAAAAAGGCATTACGTTATTAGTTTACATATTGGTACAAACGACAAAATTTATATAATGTTATTTCCTAAATTATATGGTTCTGGAGATATTTGTAATCAAGTCCTGAGCCCAAATCTGTATGTTCATAAAATAATTTGACGTTTTGTACCGCTGGTAAATGGCGCGTACCGATTATCAATACTAAATATACTTTTAGGACAAACTTAATCATTAACAACGACTTTTAACCAATATGTTAAATTTAGAGTCTCCTAACAATTTGTATTATCTGCATATTTATTAGTTGTATAATATGAAAATTAATTTCGATTTTTATATTTAAAATTTCAAAGTTTTCAATGTGGTCCAATATACAAATCACGAATTATTAGGTAATAATAGTTTTAGTGCATGCGTTTATATCGCAAGAAAATGACGTAAAACAATTTTGTATGCAATCCATTACAAAAATGATTCTAGGACACCTTTATCAAGATTCAAATAATAGAGATAGTTCCATTTAAGTATTCTACAGAATTTAGTACATATTTGTATAAATGTTAAAGCTGCGTTGAATGTTTACTATAATAATTATTTTCATAGTCATGATGTAAAAATAAATTTACCCAATGAGGTAAAATTTCAGTCTAGATTCTTACCTTTATAATTAATAAATCAATATCCAATTTATAGAAACAGACACAAAATTAAATACGTAATTATAAAAATACTACATTCAAATTTTTACAGCATAAAAACATCCAAACAGCTGATTTAATTCGAGATGTAATGTGATGCTAAGTAAATAAAACAGTTTTCTATGTTTTAAACTATTTTGTTTCTAATAGCTTATTTGCGTCATTGTTTTATTACCCAAATATAGTTAATTGTTATTACTGATCATTGAAATTCGCGTGCCCCTATTTGCTTTCACTTTTTAATTATTTGCTATAGTCTTAATGTGTACAAGTCCATAATATGTAGATTTAACAAAAAATTAAAAAGGTTTCTAAACTTATAAAAGCATTAAACATAAAATTAACCAAAAATAAGTCATATTAATGATTGCATGAGCAAAATAAATATTTGAACAATTTAGATCGTCTTGTATGTATTATTTTCTATCTTTTATTATTTTATAGTACGAGTATAACATACGATTTAATTTTGGAGCAATTGCATAATAAGCAAGTTAAGCTTATGCCATACTTATACATATGTATATGTGTGTTCTCTTTAAATATGTTTGTGTAATATCTATTTATTAAAGCAATTAGAATAATTGGAATCCTTCTGATCAAATAAAACATTTTAATTAATTTCAAAATTAAAAGTAAATAACTAATCGCAATATATAGGTAAATATTATTCTTTTTACGCTTCTCGAAATATAATCAGGATATTAGCATATTTGAAGTTTTTCTCACAATAAGTAATACATGTTTCTGCGGGATAAAATTAACAAAATATACTTCTTTGCTGAACAGTTAGATAAAAAAATTTAACGGCAGTTTAACGGCTTTTCAGCTATTTTAGTTGTTTAGTTCCATCTATTAATGACAATTTTAAAGCCAATTAGAAATTTTGGCGTATCAAGTTTTTAAAAATTTTTAAAATACCAACGCAAAGCTAGGAGCTATTATAAATTATACAGTTAGTCACTAAAAAGTATAACAATTTTAATCTCAATTTTCCTAGAAAATTTAAGAGTATTATGAATGGCCGCATTCACAAAAACTAATTTTCTCGTTAACCTTAAGCATATGACTGTACAATAAACGACTTTCACATCTTTCCCCTAAAATGCGTAGTTTTCAAAATATTTGTTATTAATATTTTCAACCCGCCTCTGTATTTGTGTGAGACCTTGGATATAACAAAAAAGAATTGATTGTCTGTGCTTCGTTTGACTGTATGACATATATGGTTTCCCAGGTGATCATTCCTTATTATCAAATGTACGTACAAATACAAATATTGCCGTGTAAAATAAAGGGTTTCAATTTCTTCTGTTAAAATTTCGTGTAATCTTTTAATCGGGATAAGTTTGCTATAATTTCTTTGGAATAAGAACCAGTTGTTGACTTAATACCAATTAGATTGTGTTTACTTTATTGAAAACAAAACTATTTTTGTAATTAACGTTGACCTTTAGAACTATGATGTTAAATTGTTTACGGAATATACAAAAAGCCTAAAAATGTATTATTTTAAGTCGCCTAATATTTAGCTTGTTCTTTTAGAGGAAAATGGGATTGTGAAAGTTTGTTTGTTTTATTACGAAGTTTCAAAAAACAACTTACTAGTTACGTTATTAAATATCTTTCAAAAGTTGCTTCAAAATAATTATAAAATTATAAGTTATGACGTTTAGTACATCAGAGTTTTTAAGTTGCGTCTATTTTTTTTTATATTCGTTGACTGCAAATTTTTTGATGATCTAACATGCTGATATCAGGATATTACAGTAACACTCACATCCATAATTAAAATCATATCACTTTATTCTATAACACAAACTTCATTGTTATAAAATAATTTTTTAAAAGATGGAAGTTTCGGTGTAATGCGTAATAAATATGAATATGAATATATAATATAAAACCTTTTCAGCATATCTTCGGGTGTAAACGTTTTAAATGTTTTTAACAACGTATGTATGTGTTGCAAAATAATATCCAAAATACTAGTTAAAAACTGTACGATAAGGGTGCTAAATATCGATAAGCCTTCAGTGCGAGCGAATCTGGGTAAATCAATTTGAACCTTAGGGTGTGCATCGACTTCTCATTCGTACTATGCAGTTGTGGGGAAAGGACGTTTTAGTAATTTCTTTCAACTTTGGACGTTCTTTTTAGTTATTCACTTTAATAATGTATGTACTGTAATTTTAAATATTTATAGAGTATAAAGTATGATTTTATTTTGAATTAAAAGATAAAACGCTATTACCTACCTTTTCCATTGTAAATACGTATTAAATATCAGTACAATACTTAATACTGTGCGTGTACGTAGAAAAATATACATAACTCATTTTTCTAACAACTATTGCATAAGGGTATAAACAAAATAGCTTACCTTCTTGTAGCAGGTGGGAGGAAATCGAAAATAGAGCAGAAAAGGTGATCTAACTGTTTTTGATATCGCCAATAGTTAAAGAACTAATTAAAGTTATTGTGCTCTGGAAACATTGGATTGAAATTAGTTCGACTGTACTGACCCATAATCTGTTATGTAAATAATTTGCTGCAACGAGAGAAAATTTATTGTTGGCGCCTACCTGAAGGTGTCAAAAATTATAAAAATTATTGAGGCTTTAAGCTGCAAAGGTCACTGTCCTGATCGACGGTCATTTTTAACTACGATAAATTGTAAAATCGAAGGTATCAAATTTCTTTGTGTACAACCTCACATTTTGAAATGTACTTAGCTGTCACAATATGAGGAAAGGTAATTAACTATCGACTAAATTTAATTGGAGATTGAAACATCGGCACTTATTAGTAAATAAATTACTGTTCTGCAATTTTATACAGGTTAGGTTAGGTTATAATAAATAGATAAAAAAATAAGGAAAACAAAAACTAAAATATTCAAGAGAACAAAATACAAGATTGAAATGTAAAGCTAAGAAGAGAGTTTAAATAATCGATAACATGCAGATATACATTAAATTTCTAAATTTTATAAAAGGATAAGAGTTATTAACATACATAATCATTGAAAAGTTGATTAAACGATAAACACGCCGTGGTGGAGAAAGAGTTGTATTACATGTAGCTTGATCTTCATATATTATTTTAAAGAAATAATAAGGAAGGAACTATCTTTAATAAAGCAGTAAACCCGGAGTTACAATAATTTCAAGCAAAACTCAATGCACAAGAATTCGACTCATATAAAATAAATAAATTATGAACTTGAATTTGAATTTAATTTATTTGCAGTCATTGAGCTTTTATTGCAGACGGGCGGGAACATCGATCTACCTTCAATAATAACGAATTGCAAATTTGAGTCGAATTTAATTTCAATTAAGCAACATATATAATAATTTTTACAAATAATAAGAGACAAATCTGAATTATCGTAATTGCCTAAATAAATACACATACAGATTCTTTTCTGAATAAGGGAAAGTTAAATGATCTTTAGCAACATGCTCCAATGTACTACTAAACTATTTACAACCATTAAATTGTATTTATTTGGGTATTCCAATAACAGTTTTTATAAAATAAAATTGTATTAAAAATTTTGTTGTATATTATAAGAACTATTTCCTAGCCAACTATCAATGAAAAATATTCTTAGTTATTGAATTCTGCCACGACCAGATTGTGACTTTTACTAATTTTTGTCAGAAAATCTGTTAGGTTTTGGACTACTGTTATGTAAGATTGTTTTGTTTGTATTGATATCTTCTACCATCTGTTACAAGAATATGCAGTATTTTCTTTACATCCTGTATAATGCAGAATCAAATTTACCAAAACATTGTGCTACATCTTTTATGTATATATGTAATTGGTTAGTTTATAGTTTCTTGCTGTTAATTTGTACCCTTCTTAAGTTTACTTAGGTGGAACTATAATAAGTTTGCGATTTATTAGATATGACATTTAAATTATGATGGTTTCCATTCGAATATAAAATTAAAATTAGTTTTCATATAGAATCAAATCAATGAACTATTAGATCCAGCTATTTATCTTCTGTGCTATAATACGCATATAAATAGATTTTCTTGTCTTGTAGTTCATACATGTTTTAAATAATACACCCCAAACGACATATATTTAGCTAATTTATTATAATTAAAGCATTTTTCACATTTTATGAATGAAAAAGAACACGTAACTAAGATGTATAAAATTAATTTAGTGACTATAATTTGATCGCCAAATACTTCACCCAAAACTTGTTAACCGTAAACTGCGTATACATTTATAAAACACCGATCAACGTAGCATAGAACGTAGAATAAACGAGGGTGGTGAATGCGTGAAATGACGTTCATTCGAGCGTTCTTATCATTCTAGTTATTATTTTACACATATATAAATAGAATTTCAAGTGATTTAGTATTTTTGAAAAATTGATGCCGCTTTAAATAAGAGAAAACTAATTTAAAGTTAATGACAACAGCCTGAGTTATTGGACCTTGGTATTATCTAAGAGAAAATCTTTATTCCAGACAAAATATTCGCGCTTTATTTACCTATGGAAATTACAAACTAAACAGCAATAACACAGGAGTGCTTTCATCATTTTTAAGCATAATCCGACACATCAGGGTAGTGGTGTTAACTATCTCGCATTAGTAGCATCAATCATCAGTGTTTTATCGACACCATCAGAGATTATGACCATCACTGACTTTAATGCGATCATAGGCTAGAATCGCTTGATCAGTCGATATAACACAATCATTGTTGGTTAATTATGAAATAATAGGTAAAGTGTTGAATGTTATTTGATTCTCGCCATTTAGTTTAGGTAGAATTGTCGTACCATATAAATCTCGGTGATTTTAATAGCTTTAATAGTGCGAGCCACCTTTTAGAACCTTTAAATTACTTAAAATCATAGCCATAGTTTATTGTAAATTCGTTTTCGTTGTTAAGGAGAGTATTAAAAAATATTTCGTTTACTATTGATATAGCAAATGAAGTTTATTATTTTTTGATACAGTTTTTGAAAAATATTTATTATATATCTTTTAAAATAGAATTTTCAATTAGTAATTATTGGTAATGCCAGTGATGACTTTGTAGGTAAATAACCTATATGCAATAAAGTTAGTTCTGTTACAAAAAATTTAATTTAGTGGTATACTCTTTACAAATAGAGAGATCATTCCCGTATAAGTACCATCGACATTTTGTGAAAAGCTTTTCAGTATATCAATATGATGCATCTATGTTCATGTAGGTCTGTGTAAATGAAGACGTATTTGGTTTCGTCGCAATTCGACCGTCGAATTAATCAAAGTTTAAGCTCCGTAATAATGTGGCGCGCCTGTACGTCAGCATTATTCCTATTTTACAACAAAACTCAATCAGAGCCTAATATATTAGAGCTGTAAATTGGCAATCAATGTTTCCATGCATATGTATGTATGTATGTATAAAGCTCAGGTAGAACTCACTCTCCATGTAATAACATCCCTAGATTGCATCGTATATTAAGCAATATCCAATATAGAAACGACAGTTTTAAAATCAAATTTTCTCTATCTATCATGTGTACGGTTTATAATTTCCAGCATTAATAACAATGCGCAGAATGTTAATCTGCAATAACCGTTCGCAACCTGGGATTTGCTCGATCAAATTTTGTGATTCGATATAGTTTATATACCAAACCAATTTAAGATTTTATATTCTGCATTAGTACATTGGTTTGTAAGCACCTTTATTAGTGTTTATAACTCGGTTCCATTATATTAGTCTTTAAATTTATTTATAAACATAA
>JAHWXV010276532.1:0-17081 GCA_024586415.1 Phrixothrix hirtus | reverse complement strand
TCGTTTATATAAAGGCAGTATCCTTGATCGTTAGGCAACTCCAGTACTTATTTAGTGTATCACGACGTTAGTTCTTCCTTTTAAACCGTTTTAATGGTAAATATGTCGGCGTATCATTGAATCAAATAGCTGGTTCTATTTCTTTCTCATGGAATAAGCCGTTGTCAAAGTATTCAAGTGTAACATGCAGCATAGGTAAATACTTTACAGGCAGAACCTTCTTATCGGTCTTCATGCAATGTGCTACAGATGAGACAAATGTGCACATTCCTAATCCGGTGCCCTTTTTTAGAATCATTGGGAAGGTAGTAACATTCATCAAGCAAACTGGTGTCGTTTCTTCTTCCAGTCAGAATGCCACGGTCAATATTTACGTTGTTGTTTTCTTGGATTCCTACGCATCCTCCCGGGAAATCTGCGGTTGGCCCATAACTATTGTTTCGCTTCTTGGCGGTAACAACTACTAGAATTATTTTTATTGCATGGTCATCTCCTGGGTTAATGGTATTCCTTCGTCATCAACACGTATGATGTTTGCATCCAGATTTAATTTTACAGCTTCTTCAATATCAGGTACTAGTTGGTGGTGCGTACACTTGCTACAACCGATTTCAATACACGATAAGAATGTCACCATCAACGGTTTCCTGTAGCTATACGTAATTGCTAATATGAAAGCAAAAATATTTAATTCTCAACAATGTTCAGTTTCACTGTTACCTTCGTTGCTCCCGCATCCAGAAGCATTCGTTAATTCTTCCCTGAGATTATTTCGTTATTGTGAAGCCTGTCCGGTTTGTGTTTTAACAATCTAATTTGGATTGTGGCTTCTAGGACATGACTAGCGTAGATTGATGTTCTTTCCTTCAAATTGATCTTTCTTAGTTTTCCTGGTGCTTTGCATTATCAGCCAAACTGCTCATGGCCTCTTGGCAGTTTTTCTGTATTTCCAGCATCGTAAGTTATGTCCTATTGGTTTTGAGCTTTAAGTATCCCCAAAATCATCTCTTCTAGACTCCCAACACAATCTTTGACTTTGTGGATTGCGCGTAAAGGATCGTGGCCCTTTGATGCTCTTTGGCCACTTCAATTTCCAGTGAACGATCCAATGCACTGGTAAGGTTACAAGGACGTGCCTGTTGTTTTGGGAATCTCAAAGACCTTCCAAAAATGTTTGCACGCAAATTTGTTCAGTAAATTTTCCTTAGAGCTTTTGGGTATGATAATGTTACTAGTCGTGCAATATCAGTTTTGAATTCCTGTGGTTCTCTAATTTTCTGCTCTCAATTCCTTAACTGGGCACTATGGACCTCTTGCAGATGTTTATCACCATATCACGTCTTCAATCATGAAACAAGGTGATCAAAATTATTCTACAAATCGTCTGATATGTATAAAGCATCTGATCGTTGAGCCAATATTAAAGGTGATGCCTTTTTTCAAGGGTCTATCTATGTTTATGGTAATTGGCCCAAGTTGTCTTCCCATCATACGTGGGTGCTTTCATGGGTCTTCTAGCGCTTGGTTCAGCATTCCCAGCAACGCAGGTAGGTGATCCGCTGTGCTTTAATTTCCATTGATTGCTCATGAGGAATAGGGATACTTCCTTCTTAGGTATGCTGGCTTCTTTATTTTCGGTGACATGTGTAAATCCTTGTTGTCATTCATCACACTGTTCAGTTACCTCCTCGTACTTTGTTGATTTCTTGTTGGTAACATCTTCTAATTCTTTTGTTAGGTCCGGTTTTCATTTAATTTGGATTAATTTAAAATCTTCTTTTAATGAATTTTGACGACTTAATTTCCACTTGTAATTTATTTCGGTTTGAATTTGTGGATTCTATTTGCTTTTTTTATTTGTTTGTAATCTCTTCTTGCTATTTATTTTGTCTGGATTCCATTTTTTCTTGTAATTTAGTTTGATTAGATTTTATCTCGTCTTTCAATTTATTTTGATTGAATTCAACTTTTTCATGATTGGAATCTATTTTATTGTGCCCTTTTTGCAAAATTTCCATCAGCGACTCCGTGTCTTTTTCAGTACTTCTTGACGCTTGCATATAGAAAACAATTAACATTAGCTTCTAATTATTAATAATCCGTGAGTTCACACTTTTAACAACAAATCCGACACCTAATGCTAATATAATGCAACTAGTTAATCGTTAAAAAAGTTTTTATTTATATTCACTACAGTACACTAGTAATAGAAGTTTACGAGTATATTTCTATTTGAACTGGGGTCTTTTAAGTACAGAGGCAAACATGCCTACCACTGAGTAACTGAGGCTGAGATACTAACATTTATCTGATTTTATAATTAAATAATACATTAGAAGTTAATACAACGTATGTGATGAGTTCAGTACATGTTATACGAGGGAGGTCTGGTAAATGGCCGGTTTGAACATGAGAACACAACTTTTTCTTCAAAATTTCGTTTTATTTCTCGACATAGTCTTCTTTTAGCTCGATGCACTTAGTCCAACGTTTTTCCAATTTCATTAGGCTACCTTGTAGCATGATTTATTAAGTCCTCGAAAATATGCATGTTTCCCATTCAACTTCTTCATTTGATTTGAATCTCCTTCCACTAAGCTATCTTTTCAGATTTAGGAACAGGAACTAGTCACAGTGAGCTATATCATGAGAATATGGTGGATGAGAAGCAATTTGTAACGTAGTTTATCCAATTTCTATTGAGTTTTCCATGATGTGTGCGCTGGTGCGTTGTCATAATGAAACAGCTCTTTCTTTTTTACCAAATATGCTCATTTTTTCTTTATTTCAACGTGCGATCGGTCCAATAATGCCATATAAAAATCTTGTGTGATTGTTTTTTGCGTTTTAAGATAATCGATGAGTATTACACCTTGTGGATCCCAAAAAATAGTCGCCAAAACCTTTCTAGCTGATGCAACCACTTTTACTTTCTTCAGTTCACTTGAACCAGCATCAACTCATTGTTTTGATTATTGTTTTGTTTCAGGTGTGTGGTGGTGGATCCATGTTTCATTCGCATTACGTTAAAACATCGCCAAACATTGATTTGAAATGACCACACGATTGCGTTTTTGTTCGATAGTGAACAAACTTGCTGACAGCTTTTTCATATGTAAATGTTCATGCAAAATGTTACCTATACATTCTTTTGAGATGTTTATGTCAGCTATCTAACGCACTTTCACTAACAGATCTTCTAAATCGATATCATGGATTTTATTGATCATTTCTTCGGTGATCATTTCGATTGGTCAATCTGAACGATGTTCATCAATTGTGCTTGTACGATCACCTTTACATTCTGCAAACCAATAAATCACAATTGAATTCGCTAGATCAGATTTGCCATAATATTTACCAAGCTTTTCCTTTGTTTCTTTCGCGGTTTTTCCACGCAAAAAGTAATGCATAATATATGCACAAAATTCGTTTTTGTCCATTATTTTAACACAATAACAAGTTGTTCGCTTTTTATGGCTGTCAAACATAAACTAAATGATATATAGCGCTAAAAATTTACATGCCACCTACTAACAGATTTTGTTTGACAGAAATGATATATATTCGGTGATCAGTGGCATTGTCTCTTGGAAACCGGCTAATTATCAGACCGCCCTCGTAATTTTTTCAGATTTATACATTTTATACACCAAAAATTGATTTTAATCTAGAAATTCAGTTTTCTATAAGTTTCTTGTTAGTCGGTTTGGATAACTAAGGGCACAAGCATTTAAAAACATAATTCCAAGAAGATTATACTTTATTTTGAACTAAGAGAGATTAATAAATCATTTAGCTTAGCAACTACTATAACGCTACGTATATTATGCTCTTGCCCCTAAGAAGCTTTATTCTACTGCAGCCTACGTAAGCAGCATATTTGTGTATTGTTAAGACAACATTGACTATTAATTTACTGCACTGTTAGCTATAAAAGTTAATAACTGCTTAAATGCAATATGATTAATTACTCTTACTCTCTCCTTTTAACACAGTAAATATTGAAAATATTAATTACTAATCAAAACAGAATAAGCTACTTTAATAATTTTTATTTAAAAACATGATTTATAAAAATAAATATTTAAACAACCAACTTTAATGTTTGTTCGATTTGCTATAATGTAATGGAGATTAACTAAAATACTAGGGATGATTATGTTCATATATAGGTGATTATTAATTTGTTTCAAGATTTATAATTAGTTTAATCAGGCACAATTTTCTTTAGTGTAAACCCGTTATATCAATCTTTAGTACGTTATTTCCTTATTTCTGATGCTTTGTAGTATGATTATGTCGACTGCAATCAATAATTAAAACTTCTTTATTTACTCGTAAAAAATATATTTTACAAGAGGATATTTTTTATAAAATAAATCTTGCTAAAACGAAATGAGTTTTTATTTCTAAAGCCATACATCACACACTTTAATAATAATAATTCACTATTTATCAGTAGAAGCTTTGCGAAACCCTCTAGGAAATGCAATTTATTTCTTCCAATCTAAATTTGCTTTATCGACAATCACCTGTTGTTCTCTCGCAACACCGAATTGTCTTCCCTAAAGTACATCTCCTTCTACTAGTGAATGTTACAACTCCTTTCTAAAATACAGTTTCCGCTCAAAGTTACTTTAGATTTTTTCTTATCAAATAAAGTTGTAATCTAATAATCTTTCAGGTGAAGAGGATTCGAAAGTTACTACTCTTCAACTAGCGTGAGTTTTATTTCTCGGTAATTAAACGAGTTAATTTCAACATTATACAGAACATATCGCTCTGTAGTTATTAACTTCAGGAACTACCCTTTAGTCGTTACCAAAGTCATTAATTATCGCTTTACAAAATTTCTGGCTTGGAAATTTTATCGAAAGTTCTGATCTTTCAAGATTAATAATAGACCGGCACTTAGTACAGCGTTTACTAAAACCATAGGTGTATACCAGTGTTTTAAAAAATGTTATATTCTTTTTCTATTTGAATAATTCGTTTAATTTAAAACTTTGGATATGTGATTTTAAAACTAGTAAAACATACTTCCTTTTCAATAACCGTGTTTTTGTAATATAGGTCATTTCATGAGCATAGGATCTTTCTCAATTAAGATAAAATTCACCGTTTAAGATAATCACAAATAGATAATTTTAATGGTTGGAAAAATTAGCATTTCACAAACATGTTATATGTTAAGTTTCGAATTTAGAATAAGCCAAAAAATATAATTCTTTATTTTATATACGATGGGGATTTCATAAATAATACCACATTATTTTTATTTACTTACATGTTTATTTCTTTGATAATATCTCTTTACAATACTTCAATATGTTTTCGCTGCTTCTCACGTACCGCGTTGTAACGTGTAGAAAGTTGCGATTCCATCTAATACGCCAACCTTGTTCAGCTGACGAATGGCTCAGGTATATGTGGCGGGAAGCTCTTCTAAAGATGAAGAACGATGTCCTTGCGTGAGTTGTTTAAACTTTGGGTATAAATCAAAGTCTGGTGGTCTCATATCAGGACTTCAGGCAGGATGAGGTAGCACTTCCCAACCGTATTTACGCAACTCTTCAGTTACGATACTGGTAACGTACGGGCGAGCGTTATCATGGAGAACGAGTAGCCCAGCCTCCAACAACCGAGGTCAGGTTTTGTGCATTTTTCTATTCAGTTTGTGAATGAATTTACGATTATACAATCCTGTGACACTGGTTTCACATGAAACTATGTGTCACGATGATTCCATGATGATCGTAAGTGAAGGCCATCATTTGTTTCACCTATCCACTCATTCGACTGTGGATGCATCTGTGATTCAAAATTTCTAATCCACGTTTCATCAATAGCGATGATTTGATGCACGAAAGCTTAAACTTCAACACCACATTGTATAAAATAATTAGTTCATTATATAAATCCTTAGCAAATAATATATGTTGAATATTTAATTCGTCCTTAGTTAGGTTATGAACCTGCATTATTTTTGATGTTAACATTAATTCGTTATGTTGTAATTTCCAATTGTTTTATTGAAGTTTATAATTATTTTTTTGTTTACTGAATATGATTTCTGTAGTTTATTTTCTGACAAATTTTGATTATCTTGTTAATGTTTTAATATTTTATTGATTCTATTGCCATCTTAAGCGTCTAAATGTCGCGTGAAAAATTTGAATACGGTACCTAATCCGTCTAAATAGCCTCTTCTGTTTCTAGATTGATGAGAGTTAATATTGTTAAGGTTTTAGGCGATATTTTATTGTATAAATCTTATAACTTTACCCTGATTAATTAATTCTTTAATAAAACATGTATTTTTTGAAGTGTTTTCTTTAATGCAGCCGTATTGGATATTTAAAATGTAACAATTTCGACTAAGTGTTCCAAGTTATAATAGTGCATAAAGATGTATCTAGTTCTTTCTCGTTTTACTGGTTTTAGTAATGTAACGATATTGTGAGTATCGAAGCTCGTTCCTGAGTTTTGTGAAACATTTTTATATGTGCGAACGAACTTCTTAAGTAAAACGCACATTTCGTTAATTTTCAATTAACGTTTAAAGGTAAACCGATAAATAGAACGAGCCGATACCTCGAGTGCAATGAAAAGTGTTACCATCAGACAATTTTAAAGTTATTTTGTCCTCGATTAAATTAAATACAAACAAACCGTTAGGTAAAATTTTTAAACAAGTTTCCGTAGCAGCACCAAGTTAAATAATAAAATTACAGAACTAAATTTCACTGCGTGTTGAGGCTAAAAACTGATATAAATATCTGATAAATTTTATGTAAAATTGTTCTGTTAACCAAAATTATTAATAATCATTTTAACTGAATATTGAACTCAGATGTTATTTTAATGTCTTTTTGTTGAAATAGCGTTAAATTGTTTTAGTATAAACAATAGTCAAATAATTAAAACACACCGTTACAAATTGCTTTTAAGCAATACTGCTTAAATCGACAAGATAATGCTTTTACGAAAAAAACGAACTGCTGCGAACCACTGAACTAAATGCAAACAAATTTTCTAGAATTACGGATTATATTCAAATACATATTATCAATAATTGATAACAATCTGATGCCTAAATAATATTCTTATGGCAGTAAATGCAATAAAACGAATTTAAGAATGAAATGCAAAACCATGTTATATAAATTTAACAGGAACATTCAAAAATTTGCAAATGTTAAAAACACATTTAATTATTTTACATCGGAGCTAATTAACCAAATTCATCAAATTTTGGAGAAGATATGATAGATATATAAACAAGTTTTAACTGAAACAAGAAATCAAAATTCCATATCTTGGAAAAATGTTTAATTTTATATGGAAGATATATTTGGAAGAGAGGAAGAACGTTGAAAACCCTTTCCACTGCCGGCTATGATTTTAGTATAAATAAAAATGCAAACTGCTGCAAATTTAAGAAAAAACTGTTCTTCAATCATTCGTGTACTCAAGGATACACTGAGTACAGTACTTTCTAGAAGTACCTTAATACGTAGGTAGGCATCTTCTCCGAGGTTGAATACGCTTACAACGCGTGCATCCGTACTCAAGGCTACCGCGGTATAGTTCATTTCAATACCATACCAACCTTACCACGCAAACTCTCGTACTTGTTTACGATGGAATAAGCCCAAGCCTAGGCACACTAAGTCCTGCAAAAGTTACCTACTTAGGCATCAACAATTAAGTCGAGTTCCGTATAAATACTCGGAATAGTAGCGAAGATAAGCGTTTAAAAACACTTAGGTATCATTCTGATCCAATAACTTGATTCCAAAACCAATTTTAATTTGGTTACAATAATATTCTCAACTAACCCTACCTGAACAGATAACATTAAATCCTACAGTCAGTATCCCTTGAACTAGTTCAATCACGAAACATTCGAGTGCGCTAAACTCAAAACCACCCCAACCAATTCGCATTATTAATAGCAAAATATTACAAATTGGGAAAATAAACAATTTGCCAAAAACATGTTACCGAACATTTTGTACAAATAACCGTTATATTTCGCTAGGCACTCCGATATAAGCTAGACTAAACGAATAACACCCTACGGTGGGCAATACTAAAGATTAAATACAAAAATTTGAATCTCTGTGCATAACTAGAGTTAAAACGTATAAATAGGTAGCATAGGATTGGCACTATAATTAGAATTTAAAACATGTACATATCAAACATCGTATTTCATTAAATAAAACGTACACTTTATGATAACAAATGTGCTAAATAGACATTTGCTGAAATGTTCTAAGAAATCAAAATAAACAGCTCGGAGAGCGAATGGAAAAAAGCACAAAAGTTGATAAAAATGTTGCATTTGACAAAATTCCTGAGCAGATAATACCAGTGAAACGCCATAAAACCTTTTAGCTAGCAAAAAAGCAAGTAAGTCCAAAGCATGAGTCTTACAAAGGACATAATATAATAAAAGTTTATATAAATGTACGGGGAAGTAGCAATTGAAAAATTGTGACAAAGACTCACAAAAATTCAACCTCATGTAAAATTTGTAAATCATATATTTCAGCCAAACCAGGCAATAAATAAACTAAACAAGGTAAAACGCATAAAAGTATATACAGTGTCCATCGAACTTAAGTATAAAAGTAATAAATACCTATAAATTAAGTAAATACAGAGCTAAAGTTTAAAATAAATATACAGTGACCCATGACCACATTTTCGTTTATTTAGCTTGAACCGCACACGACATATTCGCTGAAATACCCAAAAATGTAGTCTGTAAACAACACAAAGTCGAATTGCCGTTGAAGTAGGATTCCCAGGTTTGAAGTCACTGTAACTGTCGTGTTTGACATCTTGCAAACACCTTGGAACAGATTTAATACCATAATTTTGATAAGTGGATGTATTGAATAGTATCACTGTAGGTATTACAAATTTGCACTGTTTTTAAGTTTTTGTTAATACTTTCAATGATTTGGGATTTATGGTGATTTTTGTTTTTGATTGTTTTTGTTTATTACGCACAAATGCGTGACTAGAAGTTTCGGCTAGGTTTTCTCTGTCGTCGTTTAGTTTTGAGATTTACACAATAATTATATTTTATTGTCGTAATGAGAGCTATAATTGTTTACTAATTTCGATTAGGAATGTTACTCTATGGTCTTGATGACCCACATAATTTCGGTTGGTTTTAATTTGTTGCCCAATGGATCGTATCGCTATATGTTAAAACAGCTTAATTTACTTTAGCTGCTACGGATACATTTTTATATAAATCTTGCTGATTAAATAATCTTATGTGTTCTGTTAAAGTAGAATGGAATCATTCGATCAGTCCATTTGAATCGAGGTATTGAGATCTTATAAAGTAAATATCTACTCGTATTATATGTAACTTCAATCATTCTTGTAATATTGAATTTTTGGATTATAGTGCGTTATAGGAAATTATTTGTTCGAGGATTGGTTGATGCGCAAAAAATATTATAAACTTATGAATCTCTTCGACTCCGTCTCCACTATTTAATTTATAGGCTCGCACTTACTTGCATCTATAATTGCTAGAAAGTTATTTTTTCTAACGTTATGCGTCATATTAAATTTTATGTTTACAAGATCCGTATCATATTTTATTAGTTGGCAGATTTAACATTTATTTATGTAAGATTATTTATATAAGAATGTTGTTGATAAGTCGTGAATGTGTTTCTTCGATTCCTTTATGATTTGCTTTGCCTTCGTGATAATTTTGAAGGACGTGAGTAATTTATTACTCTTCGATTACGCCTAATAATTTATGTGTACACTTGATAATTTTAATTTCAGAATTTTTAAAGAATTTTTGTAATATTCTACTTTATTGTCATATAGGGGACGATAAGTTCTTTTATAAAATTTAGCATTTTTTTATTCGTAGATTATTTTTGAAACTTTTACCAAAAGCTTTTGTTTGAATACGTACAAATGTTTTATTTTCTGACTACAGTAATAATTATTTGGTTCTTTGTGAAGTTTAATGGGCCACTTATGATCAGTGTGCAATTTATAGGAATTTTGCGATTAAAATGTTTTTTTACCGTAGATACTATTATTATGTTCTTAAGTATCAAATTCTACTATTAGGGATTGGCTAAATCTAATTTTAATTCAATTTTGTAATTCTTGATTGAATTGTTCCAAATACTAGTAATAGTGAAATGATTGTTGTTTACATCTAATTCTGTAATAGAGTTATCTTTGTGGTAGACATTAATCGTTATGCTTATGTCAGCGAAATCATAGTTTAGTGCTTGGTTTATGTCATCCCAAGGTTGATAATCTAAAATCGAAGATATTCGAGGAATGCTGAGGATTGCAAATTGTTTAATAATGTGAAAAATATATCGCGAAGCTTAGGTTTGTCGCAATATTTGTTTTTGATTATTAAATAAATTATAACTCTTCATCTCTACCAAATATATTAAGTTGTGTAACTTCAAATTTTGACTTTTTAATTGATCAACGTTCCCAAATGCTTCTTTAGAAAATTTTTCAATTTCTTGCGAGATTTCAGGGTTGCTTTTAGGGAGTCGTTAATTTCTTTTATTATGTCAATAATTTTTTCCTACTTGTTTGTTTAATAAATAATTTTGGTGTTCTTTTAACGGTAATTATTGTCAAACAATTATTGATTTAGTTTTTATAATGGATTCGACTTAATGTGTCCACACTAGTAATTGAAGCGCCTTTCTTAAAAAACGATCTCGTAAACGTGTTCTTCTAACTTGAGCTCCCGTAATGAGTATATCCATTGCAATAATTGGTGACTATTTTAAATTTTGCATAGAATAGATAAGATCTAAAATATTAAGTTGACCAAACGGTGATCAATAAATCTTTCTTTATTGTTAAGTAATTTGTTTCGACATCATTAAAGCGTTCTGCCAGCATAAGCTGTAGGTAGATCCCTGTCAACAGGCTCTTCTAACAAAACGGCTTCAATAGGGATGTGCAATATTGCTAGCGTATAACGTAAGAATAAAAGGTTTGTAAAATCTGGATATTGTAGCAATGGTTTGCTTATTGATAGATTTTTACAAACATTAGAATATTTTATATGTTTTGTTTCCTAATCTCAACTTCTGCATTTTTCTTTAATATTTTGGTTATAGTCCAAGATCCCACTACCAAAATTCCAGCTAATAAGCTTGCATCATACAAAGTTCTAAAAACGTCAGTACCAATGGTGACTAAAGAGATAGGCTTTGGATGCCTGGGCCAAAGTTATCCAAACTCAAATACATTTCTTTCGGCGAGATTTGTCTGTACTTTCTGTACCACTGATTTACAACTTGAAATTATGGTAAATTGCAAAAATTTAAGGCATTATATTACTTTAGCTTTGGGTGCCTTACCAAATCCTGCCCGATACCTTTGGCAGCCATTGCTTTTTAAATTCTTTGTTCATGTACACATCGACCTACAATTTCAATTAACACTAAACTAAAGTTTGAACCTTTTTCTACTACTATATATAAAGTTTCCCCTTTTAAAACTGTCCAATACATAAGGCAGCCAAGATTTATTTCGAAAAACACCGCCAAAAATTGAGTGAGCACAAATAATATACAGGAATGTGGGAATCCACAAAAACCTGCAGGCAAATGGTTTATATTTTGATTTAGTTAATAACATGAAGGTTTTGATTTAGAAATATAAAGTTTATCTAGAAAACCCCGATACGTCCTTGTACCCAGATCATATTAATAGACTCATTAAAAAAAAATTTGATTATGAAACATTTGTCTAACTTCTATTTCGAAAATGCTTGGTTTTCAAAGTATTTCGTTATATACGAAACGATTACGTAGTCGTATTTCATGCAACGGCATGAAAAATAAAGTTTCCGGGTATTTACAACAGCTTAAGGAGATGCAACAGATTTTTTCCTCTATTTGAAGGTTCTAAATATTCATTTGGAGTTGGGATCATGTTGTAATCTCATGGCCAGAATTAAGCCATCAACAACACTCATAAAAATAGGTTTCCAGCAGGCTGTATGTTTCATAAAGGCTCATCCAGCCCTATAATTTGACTCGAGTTACGACGTGAAATTCGCGTCTGAAATAAAAGTTTCGTGCACTATGAAATCGTCGGGTATTTTTGCAATGGCCCCTTGGACTCTTAACGTTTATTTTAATTCTAAGTTTGTATTTATAGGGATCTAATATACATGAAACTAAACTATAATCAATGCTATGATAAATTAATTTAACTTTCTTTATAAACCTCTACGTGACAACTATACCTATTATTAGTCAAAACCTTAAATACGTCAACTTTATTTTTTAGGTGTACATCTTTATTACTTTGCACTTCCACCCTTAGTCGCCATGACGTCATCATCGTTTCTTTTAAACAACGACTCTTAACTTTTATTGTTGATTATGATTTTCCATAAAATTCCGTAAATAAAAAATGCATTGATTTGTATGCTCACTCTGATAGCTTAAAAGATACGAATGATTAAAGTTTACAAAATCTAGAAAAATTAAGCAAGTAGATGCAAAATAAACATAAATTGTGCTTGACAGGTTTTTGTTTGCAGTAATTGACAGTCTGCTAAGTATTTGGATTAAAGTTGTATCGTTGCCATTTACTGTTATCATTAATATGTAAGTAAAAATGAAAAACATTTTTCTGAAACGAGTCACGTTAAAAATAACCAAAGCGTCACCTAATTGTAACAGAGGAAGAGCAATTAAATATTATATTAGGAGTGCAAGAAAATTCTGACAGCACTAGCCGACGTCTAGCAATTGATAATGGGATTAGTCAAACTTCTGCTGTAAAATATTTGAAAAAACGTAAATAGTATCCATTAAAAGTGACCTTAGTTCACGAATTAAATGAATATTATCTAAATCGAAGGTTCAAATTTTTTTGTCAATATGATGGAAAGGTGCAACGCCAAATTTGTGAACAACATTATATTTTCCGAGGAAGTCACCTTTTGACTTTGTGTTGTTAATAGGGAAAATTGTAGTTAGACGTATAGTTAGACGATATTGGGCACGTGAAATCCACATTGAAATATGGAAGCTCATACATAATATCCTAAAAGATTAAATCTTTGGGTGGGAGTAATTGGCAGCATAATTCTAGACCCCTATCTCATTGAAAGCACCCCAAGCAGCGAAAAATATTTATTATTATTTAGCAATCATGTTGTTTCCTCTTTAATTGAGTTATAACCTAATCGCGACTAACCTGATAATTTTAATTAAAAGTTATGTCACCAACAGAGCACCTCCCAATTATAATCTTACTTTTCAAAATTATTCAACGAATTATTTCCTGATCGTTGGATAAAATGAAGTGGCCAGCGCGATCACCTGATCTCACCTTTTAGATCTTTTTATGAGGTTATCTTAAGAATAAAGTTTATGTTCATCATCCAATTTCCATAAAAATATTTATAGAAAGACTTCGGTGGTAAATCAGAGCTGTTGCATCCGAAATGCTTTAAATAATTTCAATCATCGACTTGCCTTCTGCTAAGAATTAAATGGTTCCTATTTTGAACATTTAACTTGACTTTGTATGCATTTTTTTGTTATTTTAGTTAATTTTTTATTTATTTTCTAACTCACGTTGGTTTTGTCTACTTTAACATTTATTGAATATCAATAAATTATTCTCCTAAAAAATCAATTTTTTTATTCTACCTATATATTCTACACTATCTGAGTGGGACATGCAAACTTAAAACTTATGTATTTTTATGTACAGAATTTTATGGAGAATCATAATCAACAATAAGTTTGTTCGAAAAGATACGCATCTAAAAAATAAAGGATTTCGACTTCATATACACTAATACTTTCGTAATTAGAGCGTTCCACAACTGGCGTTCGCACTGTATAAACGTGAGATGTTTTGCGTAATAGGGATAAATTCATCAATGCTAAAATCTGTAATATTTAGATCAGGAACTGCATATTACTGTAACTTACATTAAAGCATCCTGAGGTGTCCGTTTTCCATTTTGATGATCCTTGAATGTGCGATAGTCAACTAATATCTGATGGGACCCTAAGGCTAGATACGCCGCTTTAAGAGGTAAAATTGTCACCGACGTTGGTACTATACTACCTCGAATTTACAATTTCCTATAGAAGTAGCTGTCCGATTTAAATGAAGCATACTCCGAAATATTAACTTTCATACGGAAAAATTGCTGATCTCTTTTCGGTACTTAGGCATTGGTGACATGTAACATGAAGGATTTTGTTTGAAAGAAATAAGCGTTGTAAAGGTGTAACGATCCCAAATCCTTACATCTTACCTTTGAATTAATTTTCTTTCATTTAAGCAGATAATTTCATTGCTTTAAACGCTAGGTAACTAGCAGTATTATAATCCATCTTTAAAGATAACACTTGCGTTATCTGCAGATGACAGTATCATACAGTTATTGTTGTTTTAAATCATATTAAATACGTTATATTTCAATTTATAGTTTAAATATACTTATTGTATCAAAATATTCTATTTTACGATCTAGAAAGACCGAATGGTAATGTTTTGTACTCATTAATTTTCACGCCATTTAATTGATTATTTTTCATATTTCCTTTTGCGGTTAATGTTTAAACGTTATTCTTTTATGCTATAGTTTGCTATCATTTACGTATAAATAAGTAATGTATAATTCTAATCACCTAACAAATGTGTTTTTATCTGTATCAGCTGTAGTTAAAATATTAAACCTTCAACTGGCATGTACATCTTTTACTGCATCTCACCTTGCATCTATATTGTTGGAACTACAATCTTGCAGTGATCAGAAATTTACATCGTATAAATGTTGTTGCTACAGTATTAATTTCATAATTTTGTTAAATTAAAATTTTAAGGTTAATTCTAAATCTTTCTTTCATATATATTATTCATAATAGATCAACTGTTAATTTAATACCATATTAATTAATTTTATCTAAATTCTATAAAGACAGAACTGACTATTTCCATTTAATTTTATTAAAAAACATGGACATAATCATTAGTGCTATCATCTGCCAATGGCTTGCTTAGTGAAAGGTGTTAAAACATGCAATAGGACCACACTAAGCCTTAGATATCGCTCTCTTTGATTCGATTTATTAAGTTAGTTAATAATTACTCTTTAGAATTTAATGCTTACCCAGTTTAATTAAAATCATTATTAATCAATTGTAGTTAGGTAAATTGGTTCTTTCTAAATCAATATTCAACGTAACATTTCAATATTATATTTAGAAAGTTGTATGTTTATAGAATCCTTCTAAAATATTCATTTTGAGGTATTAGATTTACAAATACAGAATATTTTCATGATTCCAACTTTCTGTTGCAATACTATTTGTTAATCAATGGCTACAATCGGGGTCAAAATAAAGTTTACATATTTTTATATTTGCAACATTTGGATATATTTTAAAATAATTCCCAATAGCATAATTTGACTAAATTTTTAAACAAAATAAGAAAATCATGTTTATTTGTACCTGAATTAGTATTTCTGGTTGCAAACCTGTTCACTGTCTGAGCGCGGCTTTTGCTGCATTTATATTTCGCAGTACGCCAGTTATTGCACAGTCCTGGTGTTGAATCGTTTTGCTTGTGAATGGTTAGTGAAGCATAGGTGCTATTGGTTTAAGCACTCTACATGAAGAAACTGTGGTGTTCGTGTACGTATGTACACTGAAGGAGAAAAGTAATGTACCACACTAAGCTTTTAGTCCTTTACACACTTAAATTTCCACTCTATCAGTAGGCGTAACGATTTAATCGAAAAGTACATCCGTTTAACAAAATTTAGTCATAATTTTTCCATTGCTTCAAGACATATAACCAGCTCTGAAGAATGTTTTATTGTTTCATTACGGCTATGGAATTATACAAGTTAGAAGTATTAGTATCCTACCTAGTAAGTAATATATAGAAGGAAATATTTTAACTGGGAATCTGTCGCTAATTGATAAAAAAAGATAATTTATAATTTATAGTATTGTAGCGAAACTAGTTAATTGTTTTAAAATGTTTATTTATATTCATTAAAATTACAATTATTTATGTACACTTAATTATTTAAATACCTGTTCCACAATGCACTTTCAACAAACGTTTATTTCTATTTATGTATATTTATACTTATATGTAAATCAGTAATGAGCAGTACAAGATTCTAATAAAGACTCCCTAGGAGAATTTAATCTGCTGCTTATATATAAAAGATATATTCTAGAACAATACTCCAGAAGATTTCCAGAATAATACTCACAATAATGATTTAATAAATTTAATGCTATGACTCATTGCTGGCCTAATTGAATTGACAGATATAAATTACTGCAATGAGTCATTTGGGGATTACATCATCTATTTTATGCTAGAAAAAATATTGGATGTTTCTAAAACCTCCCATTAAATTTCTATTGTTTCTAATTTTCGTTACAGCATTTAATTAAAACTTCCAAAAATAATGTTTAGAAATTCTACTAATGACACATATTCAAAAGGAGTTCGATAAAACATGAAACATTAAACTTAATTTTAGTTAATTTATAAGTTAAGATAAAAAAAATCAAGCTGTAACGTTATATGATTTTATTTCAGTATAAATTATGAATTTTAACATGTAGTAGACCTCTACTATTGCATATTCACATAAAACTAATAAGGTCCTGGGAAGGTCCGTATAAAGTAATAAAAGGAATCAACGATGTAATCTACTGAATAATGAAATTTCCCAGAGGAAAACCCAATGTAGTTTACATGAATTGGTTAACCCCATATGGTGAGAGTAATTCAGAACCAGAACAACGAGAATGTGAATAAAAGGCGAACCATGTTAATTTAGCCAACACCACCAAAGCATTATCTTATCAAAAGCCACGTTATGAAAACTTATGGGATTTAATGAAACAAATTTATGCCGGTGGTGGTAGAAAGTTAGTGACATTAATATTTATAGAGGTTTTGTATAATTCAAATATAGAAATATACGACTCACAACTACTAGGATCCAGTAGTAAGGATTAATATGAATAAATGAA
>JAHWXV010276529.1:0-22801 GCA_024586415.1 Phrixothrix hirtus | reverse complement strand
CATATTTATCCTTACTACTGGATCCTAGTAGTTGTGAGTCGTATATTTTTATATTTGAATTATACACAACCTCTATAAATATTAATGTCATAATCCATTAAAAAACACAAAGTTTAATTTCTAAAAAACAACTAACTTCGCACATATATATTTGTAATATATCGACTCCGAGTCTTGGCAAGTTAGTATAAACATCGTTACTTCAAAAGTGGCACATGTATAGAAAGATTTTCAATAGGCTGGTATATGGTCCTTGGTAGTGCAATGGTTAGCGCGTTGGAGTATCTATCCAAAAATCCTGGGTTTAAATCCCGGCCAAGGAAATTTTTTCGATATTTATGCCTTTTCCAATTTTGTAAATTTCATTTATTCATTTATAAAAACTAAGTTAAATAATATTTTAAAATTGGCATAGACGTCTGTCATATGTATCTTTGTCAAACTTTAAAAATTATTTAATTTAATATTTATAGTTTCTAGGATAAAAGGGAGGTTTAAGCGTATATATCTAATGAAACTATAAAAATGCTTGCTACTTATTCTCATGTTATATAGAATCTCACACTCCCATTGACATGTTAGGATATTGTTTTTTATGAGATTTTCCCACAATCATAATTTAAAAATATCTTAAATGTGCACAAGATACGACAAAATTTCTTTATTTATTAGAGAAGTCAACAACAAACCGGCAAATGCAAGAAACTGTAAATTAAAACTATCGGTGTAGGATTCTAAGTGAATCCTAGAACTGAGACCCTTGAACCGATTGATTCAGATGACTTTGTCGAGGAAATGTTTGTGATTATTAAGAAAAGCTAGTTAGATACCACCAAGCAAAATTATATTGCGAAGTTCTCGTTTTAGTGCAAAAGCAACATAGATAGCTGAAGTGACAAAATATCCAACGAATACATAGCTTTTGGGCATTTGTGGAGATGTAGGATACTCTGTTCATCGTCAAAGTGCAATTAGTATGTCGAGGCGTTCAAAGAGCTAAATAATACGATAAAGTCACATCATACGTAACGATGTGTAAGCGAAAATTTTTCAGGCGGTTCGTACCATAAAATGCACCGATGCGGTTGATTTCTCGCATTTAAATCAGTTTTTCTATTGCAGTTGAATTCTTCGGTGGCTACCACTAGTTAACTTTATAATGGTTGAATAAAGAGGATAGGGATTTTGGAAAACTGGAAATCCACCACGAAGGATACCACTCCTGCACTTACCTATAACAAGAGATCACGATGGGTTTAAATTCCCATTCGTTTTGACAAATTCCCATTACCTGAGTGGGTGGTTATGACGGTAAATTAATATTAAATAAAATAATAATCAAGGTAGCTTCAGCAATTGCGCGAGCTCAGTGGTTACCAAAAGTTTGGGCGTGGACAGAATGTCTGATGCAGGTTTCCAGAATGCTCAAAGGTAGCAGTAATTGGGCTCCAGACGATTTTGCACGATAATTGAAATATTACTTACTGACGAGTTCCTGAGGGGGTTGAAACCCTCACAAACTCCTTGACTTCGCATCAACCTAAACAGTCAAATAAACAACGCAAACATGTAGAAAGGCCTCTGATATTAATTAATAAAGCCCAATGTTGCTAAACGCTGTTTATTTCAACTAAGTCTACTAAATAGTATGAATAACAAAGACAAACTAGATAAATTTTGGCACGAAAAATATGAGAGTCTAAATTAGTAAATTCAAATGCACAATAGTAATATTATTCGTTTACAAACGGCAAAATCATAATACTAAGTAGCGAAACATTGTAGCGCTCCAAAACTAAATGTATGTACCTCGTATCAAGGTACTGATAAACGCTAATGATACACCTTTCAGCTTTAAGCCAATAATACTACGCGTGCTCGGGTTCTCTAGAGAAGCTAAACAACCAGTATTAGATAGCGACTATTCGGGCGCATTAAGTAACTCTATAAATTGATAAGGCGCGACGATCTCTGTGCCGTACTTGTTAATCGGAATCTATCTACTGTAACTGTGTGGCGATTCCAAAAATGTTTAGCCTCGCACAAATCGACAGTAAAGTGTATTGATACTGAAGGTAAAATGCATAACTACTAAATCATATATAATAAAACAGAATAACTTTATCACAGAAGGTGAACGTCTAATCGTTTCGGAGGCTTATGTTTGAAGTGATAAAGTGCATTTTATTGAAACTTATCAATCCATCTATCATAGCCATGACGAATGGGCGTTTTCTTTACAGGATAGCAACATTCTCTTACTTTTCATAATGGGACAGCAAACATCTTCCCAACTAATACCATATTCAATAACCTTTTAGGAGCAAGACACATAAATAAATGTCAACGTCGATATGATAAGAATGCCGCTGCATAAAGTTCATAGGGTGATAATAGAAACTAGAAATGAATAAAAGGATTACTCTAACGGTATTAATTATTACTTATGGCTTACCCACATGGTTTACGGTCCTATATTTTAGAAAGGGAAACCGGATTACATTTCCAATTTAAGAATTTACTAACAGCAATCAAGAAGTACATCACTCCAAATTTTCCTGTTCGCCGAAAAACAACATCTGTCATTTCTTTGCTAAGGCATCTACGATAAACCTCACACGCGCGTTTTCAAAACGCATGTTACGGAAAACATAACGAGATGGCGACGCTTGCCAGAAACCCTTTGTTATACATGAATAATAAATTTTAAAGTCAATTTTAGATAATTTGAAATAAAAGAATTACAAATTAAAGAGAAGCGTAAATAAAAATGTTATCATTAATTAACAACAAAAGATCGCTTATCATATTGCATATTACAAATACGACAAATTATATATAGGATGTTTCAGGTGAAACTTTCGAAAATAAGTTAAAGCTTAAATACACCAAATAAAATATTTATAAAAATAAACATTACATGGTGTTAATTACAATTTGAAAATTGTAATGAAAATGAAACACTAAGAAGAGGAATCTTATACCTGTACTTGACTCAACTCGGTTTTTGTTATGGCGGAGAAGGGCATAAACACGAGGAGTCTTGAGTGCATTCGCATTTGATGCGAGACGAAAACTATTTTAACTGAAATTCTATAAATCACAGTTTCCTTGTTAAGCAAAAAACAAAACAAAAAGAATTTTCTTAACAATTCGACACCATATTACTTATGCACAAATCCCGAGCCTGTTTTTTGCCGTCACTGGCATGAGTACTTCTTCAACAAGAATATTTATAATAGCTATAACTATAACAACAAACAAGTATTGCGTATTTCGTAAAATACGCCTTCAGAGATTGCACAACCACCTGACTCCTGAGTTCTACGTAAACGGAGTGACTTAAAACTTGAACGGGGCAAAGAAGGGGCCAAACTCATTGTCTGTTGTAACTGATAGGGAGTTTTTGTAACAGATGAATAGATTGCACTTAATACGACCGATAAAGGTAAAATATTTATGAATTTGAATTACTAATAAATATTTTTAGGTATTTTGGGAATTTTTATCTAAAAATGACAAATTAATGAAAACTGTATAACTAATTGATTAAAATAATAAGTAAATCATATATACATGATAATTGGATTCTTCATCACGATAATGTGCCATTCCATACTGCACTGTCTATGCAGCATTTTTTAACCTCAAAACGCATTTCAGTTCTACAACAGCCATCTTAGTCACCCGATATCGCTCCGTGCTACTTTTTTCTATTTCCAAGAGTCAAAATGATGGTCATGAGACACCATTCTCAAAAAACAGATGTCCAAAAATCTGTGACGAGGGTCTTTGAGGACATTCCAAAATAAGAGCTCCACAAATGTTACCAGCAGTGGCAGAAGCGCTGAAGTAAGTGTGTGCAAGTAGAAGGGAACTAGTTTGAAGGAGATTACACTAAATATGGGTAAAAACATAAGTGATATTTTTTTTCACATCAGTCTTGTCGCACTTCGTATATATAAGTAAACCTTTTTAAATTAATCTGTGAAAAAACGATAATATTACAATGAGTCATACACAAAAAGACAAAGCAGCAGATCAAAAGAAATTGAGACTATTTATCTGCTATATAAAGCTGAATGAACGATAAATTGATGATAAAAACTCGTTTCCCAATATCTCAAATATCTTTTATAAATTAGCTACTGTTTTGGCATTTGCAACGCATTTCATCAAATATAAATTTAATGATATACAGAGAACCACATTTTTCACAGAAAGAGGACATTATGAAGGATGTGCTTTGGCTTAAAGAACGAACTGTTTGTTCGAACGAGTAATTGGTTATGTATTGTGAGGACTACAAGATGAAATAAGTTTAGTGCATTTATACGACGTTATAATATTCAGCACGTCTCTTCAGGTACTCACTGAGCGACTTAAAAATCCATTCTTAACAGACCTGTTGTTAGCAAAAGCAATCTCGCAATCCAATTAGGCAAAGCAGAATTCTTACCAAAGGCAGTTCAGTATTTAAGACATGATAAAAGTGTCATACAATGCTTCAACAGATGCAAGGAAGCATTAACAAATTACCTTATACTTAAATATTTTAATTTTAAGGAGCCAATTATTCTTGCAAATAATTTCTTTATCGGAACAGTACCCTATTGAGTGGGTATTTTCCATGATAAACCTGTTATATAAGCCTCTAGAACCTTAAATGATTCAGAAACTAAGCAAACACCTGACAGCTGAATCGAGTCATTTGGCCACTGTTTTAGAATGCAAGAAGCCTATACTCTATCTATATGGAAAGAAATTCATAATAATCACCGGTCATTGACCTCTAATAAGATTATTTAGTTTAAAGGAGCCATATTCAGAATTAGTAGGATGTTGCTTAAAACACTAAGGGTATAACTACGACACTGCTTGTAAGAAAGGCGACCAGAACATGAAAGTTGCATTGTCTTTCACAAATTGAAATGAAAGAAATTGAAATTGAATCTATACAGATATATTGCTATACTTAGGAAATATTGAGTTTTATTTACACCAGTCAAACACTGGCAAATGTTAAGCAATTTTAAAGAATTAAAATCTTATCCGATATACATATCAAGTACATAACATGTCAATCAATAACAACCTCATCGAACAAAAAATGTTAACCTAGGATTCTATAGTAAATCCGATAACTTACGATCACATAAAGATATGCAACGAAATCAAGCAGTAAATTAAATCAAGTTCTGATATTGACCAACGTAAACTTTAAGTTAGACGTCATTAAACGGTTCTTTGAAGATCATAAAGTTTTTGTAGTCAAAATTGTCGAAACAAATAGCGAAATTTTCATATTGAAGTTTCTAATGGCATGCGCTGAACAAAAAGTGGTTTGTTGTATACTATCCATAATGAAAATTGATAAATGCTTTAATACAGTTTTTCTGAAATATGTAAACGCTGTAACCGATTCAGAGAAACATTTAACCTAAGTTATAAACCACCATGGAGGTAAAAAGAATCATAGTGAAGTAAATGAAACACTTAACTACTTCATAAAATATTATTATTGTAAAACTAAGGAAATATCAATCCGAAAATTTATTAACTCATGTGAAATATGCCAAAGATCTGAATATATACAACAAAATCCCTACGTACCAGTTATGCTAATAGAAACATCAACTAAGCCACTTAAAATCGTACTTATGGGAGTATCTACCTTACTGTCAGCATTTATCACATTTATTTGATTATGCCGTAGAGTAACCCTATCATTTCCGCCACTTAGTTCTTAATAATATATAGTTTAGATCATATGATTGAATTATTTCAAACATTGCATATAATTCTTGATGACATCCGTCATCGTTTAATTTTAACCTTGTTCGGAACAACTTCCGATGTGAAACTATTCAGCCACCTTTAGAGCCGAAATTAGCTTAGAAATAATCTAGCTTTGTGAATAAATTACTTAAGTGTCAAACATATGCAATTTTACTGCAGTCCATTGATTATCTTTATAAGTCAAAATTAAGTTTACTATTTTTAAGTTGATAATTGAGTTCCTTAAATTGTAGTAGGTTGGTATTCTTAGAAAAACATAATATAATAGTTTTCCACAATCATTCAGACAAATTTCGTCAAGTTGCTTGTAACCTTTTAAAATACACTTGGTTGATTGCATTCCAGACTTCTTCAAATCTATTTTCGAACACGTTTTATTACAACTGCAGGGCAGCGCTGACATCATCCTGCGCCTAATGATGAACGGTATTGGAGTGCAAACAATGGATTCGGGAAAAGGTAGCTGATTAAAGTTGACGCATTCATATAGCATTCGTACCACTTTAAAAATTAACATTGAATAACTTCTCTATGAAATACGAAAATTAGTAGAAGCATGTAAAACAAATAAAGTGGGTGTTTAATATCCTTTCTTGCATCTAACTATTTTAGTTGTTCATTTTAATAGTTCATAGCTTTATTAGAATAAAGTTGTGGTTAGGACGGGTATGCATTTTTAGGGCACTATGGAATTCTAACAGGTTATATATACAAGGCATGTATTTATCAAGTCTCAGCAATGAGGAAATTTACACCTGAATCTGTTAGTGGTAGTTACCTTCTTTAAATTAAATATATATCATAATAAAATACAACCAAAAGTCTGCTACCCTAAATATCCACTAGTAGTACACAATTAAGTAATAACCAATTTCCATTTGACCAGTTCTTAGATACAAATTGATCAAAAAACTAATAGAAATTAAAAGTTATAGTAAACACAACCAAACTGCGGTAATTCTAGTAATACCATCGTGGAAAGCGAAAATTATATTTATTACAATTTATATGCTTTTCCAATAGTTACCTTAAACACATTTAAGCTGATTTCACCTCAGTCAAAATGTCTCTTATCGAATACTTGTCAAGAATTAAATTTAGAAGAATTTCTATGCCTGGAAGTGTATAAGTACCCGTTTGCGCGATATGGTGCTCTGGAGAATAGAGTAGACGCCGCGCCGATCAAACTCTAAGGCTTTCAGTGGTTTTGCTGCTGTCTGTGTGCAGAGGAGTTTTGCGTCGCTGTCACTGATTATGCTGTTTCCATGATTGCTTATAATGTTCAATAAATTGTGAAGTTAGGGCGGTAATTAGATTTTTCAATGAAAGAAATGTCGGATGATGTAATATTCACCGTTGATTGAAGGAGATGTGTGGAGACAATATTATTGATTGATTTCCTGTTTGGAATCATTCTCTAGCACGACAATACTAGGTCTCACGCGGTTAGGAACGCGCAACAACTTATGCAGCATTTCAAGTAGGAAGCTCTCAACATCCGCCCTATTGCCCGAATCCGGCTCCTTCAGATTTTCACCTCTTTACAAAACTCAAGAACTTTTTGGCAAGAACAAAATTTTAATGTGATGAAGAACTGAAAGAAAGTGTGCCTACTTATCTCTATGAACTGGTGGTAGAGGACTATGAAGCTGATATACGAAAACTCGTAACACGTTATGACAAATGTTTAAATTTGCACGGCGTTTATGTAGTGAACTAGTTTAATATATGTACTTTACAAATAACTTTTTATTCTCTAATGTTTAATAGTTATCTTTTAATTCTCAACGGAATATTTTAAACTGTTGCCAGCTACTACTAAGGGTTACTGATATAAAAATCCAAAAGTCAGTGGGTCGCAGTAATCCCAAAGAATAATATTGCAAGTCAAACTTGCGGACATACGACAGCCAATGTGTTTCTAACTGAAGTATATACTTAGCTGCAGAAAAAAATAAGTTGATAGTACAAATTAATTGTCAATGCGCTAAACCACACTTTAAAAATTGCTGTTACTTAGATTAGAACAGTCTAAATTTAGAGGCATTAATAACAATTAGATTTAGAATTATAAAGTTAGATACAATAAACTTAGACGAACCTATATTAATGAACTAATTAAAATATATACTCAGAGTTAAATCGCAGAAGTGAAACAAACATCGTAAAGTATATTCAAACAATATGATTTCAAAAATATGTTTCGGCTTATTTAGACCTCGTCAAAAGAGCGCATCCATATGTTAGCTTGCAAAACCTTATGTTAACTGCAATTAGCATTGTTAGTGGTTACATAAGCTGAGGGGACTTTTTAATGAACTCTCATAATGACGCGCTCTTCTGATGAGACTTAACCAAGGCGAAACACGTCAAAGATCCCTTGTGAAAATTCTAACAGTTACAGTCCCTGTTTTTAACTTTATTTTAAAATTTTAACGTGCTATTGCTTAAATGTACTGTACGCTGCTAACTTTACATTTATGAATTCATTTTAGCTTCTGTTTTCAGCTATTTCATATAAATTTATTTTCCAGTACATTTCAAATATTATAAAGTGTTTATTTATTAGTTTTATAGTTAGTAAATTTTTATTTACAAAAGTATGCGAAATTACAAGAATTTGTTCATTTCTATCCTATTACTATTAAAAATCAAACTCATTTAGAGTGTCATAAATCACTCGCTTTTAACATTAAAGAAAATGTATATTAGTATATTATACGCTAATCTGGGACATTGAGCTTCAACTCCTTTTTTAATTGTTTCAATGGTGAAAGACTCAGCTGAACTAAATGGCGTCTTTAAGTGTTCTCATAAAAAGAAATCATTAAGAAGAGAACCTAGGTTTTGCGTAACGCAATCAATAGCGGGTTCAAAATCACTAATATAATATTCTTCTTATAACCACAATAAGAACAAATAGAAAACTGGCTGTTGATAATTCATATGCCCATATAATATTAAATACTAATATTTTGAAAGTGCTATGGCGTTACTAGAATAAAAGTTTGTGATAATTTTAGATAAAATTAGTTTTCATAAAGAAATACAGAAATATATTTACTTGAAACACATATCCTTATAATGAATTAAATATAAAGATAGTTTGCTCTCTAAGTTAATTACAGTTTTCAAATTTCCAAATATGGTAACTAATTATCAACTTTTCATAAACCAATGTAAACGAGTAGTCGAACAAGTAATGTTCTAGATAGTTTGTAGGCCAGGGAGTAAAGTGGAGGTAGGGTTCTAAATCTTCGGGGGAAGGGGCATGACTTAGTGTTCCCCACCTTTGAGGTTTTCTAACAGTGAGATGCTGGAGTGTATTTTATGAAAATGCTAGAAGGATAGAATGAGAGTGTGGTAAGGGACGTCTATTCAAGCATTAGTAAGTGGGTGGGCGTGTCTTATTATAATAGTTTTTCCGAGAGTTGGTTAGAGTGAGCTCGAAGAGTGGGGTATGGAATAATAATAGATAAAGGGGCTTGCATAAATGAAAGATGGCCGACAGCAAATAATAAAGAGGCGTGTCTTGTTAGGAAGAACAAAATGGCGCGCCAAATATATTTAATAATATATATTAGTAAAAAATGTAAAGGTTAAAAAACAAAATGTTGCGTCGACATGTATTTTTTATTTTAGTAAGAACGAAATAACGCGCCGCCATGTAATTAAAATATATGTTAGTAAAAAAATCGTAAAATTATAAAGGGAGAAGCGGAAGAACAAAATGGGGTGCCCACATGCACTATAAAATGGCGCGCGCGAGTTGGCAATAGAATATTAAAGAAGCAAAGTATATAAAATGGCGCGCAAAAGCAATCACTTTGTTCGTTCAAATGCGATTACTAGTGCGAGCACTTAAACAAATTATGCATAATTTGCGTACGCATTGATTGATTGACGAGGTTTTATTGTTTTAAAAATGATATATATGTAGGTGTGTGTGTATGTAAGGTAAGTATGTAAGTAAGATGGATGGATAGATAGACGTAAGGTTGGTTAAGGATAAAAGGGGAGTTTCTTTGATTTCTAAGATGATGCCTCTACTAGAGAATAACTAATCAGTGAATTAAAGACTGTCGTTGTCAATTTCGCTTAAAAGGATATGTTTTTGAAACAAAATTAGAATTTCTGTTATGTTAGAGTTAAAATTTAGATTTTAAGTTAGGTCGAGATATATTTGAATTTTTACGGAATAAGTCACACAACACAACATATAACGAATTAAAACGTATAGAAGTTTTAAAAGTTATAGAAAATTTAAGAGTTGAAAATGTAGGTAACCTGTTTTTTAACGATATTTTGCATAAAAACTAAACGTAGCATGTCTTTAGATATAAACGAATTAAAGCTCGATTTTAAATAATTTAGGTGTTAAATTATATCGAGATAAATTTGAATTTCACCGAACAAGTCACACAGATTTTAATATAATAAATACAGTTAAATTTAAACTAGTCGTTTTCGAATCAAAGAATGAGATGGAAATTTTATAATTTCAAGTGACCCCTCTTTAAAATAATAAATATTAAACACAAGCAATTGTTTGCTGCACATATATAAGTATGAAAAATTATATATATACACATACACACGTTATTTAATGAAAAAGTTAATTATAATGCAAATATTATCAAACGTATATACAAATGTATTAAAAAGATATGTTGTCACTTCAAATGACGATTCAAATCTGTGTAATGGATATAATCTTAAATGAATAGTTCTAGAATTCTTGCAAAGGAGCTATTAATTTCAAACAGGTGTATTTTGAAACGAGGAGGAATAAAACAGGTGGTCACCTTAAGGATATAACAACATTTCGAGTGTGTGAAAGGAAACATGATATTAGAACGTCAGCAAAATACCTTCACGAACGGCCGTAATATACAAGCTTATGGATATTGAGAAAATTTGAAGGATTAAGTACGTTGTTTTAAATATGAAAAATACTTATGTATACCTAATAACGATTTTAATGTACAAAGAACCTATTATTATAAATACCTTTATTAAACATTTTACAGCTATCAGTTAAGTGCATGCATACTTTATTATTTATTAAAGTTTAAATATCAACTGAGGTGTAAAATATCATATATTCAAAGATAAAAATTTGCTTTTTAAAGCATATGGAATAAATTTTGGAGTGAGAATAAATAAGAATGTAAAATAACGTATGAAAAAAATAGTCTACATGAGAAACGATTTAAGAGGAAAAATATATACAAATTAGTGGCATAGAGCTTAAGTTTGGTATAGAAAATGCCATCTTCCTCATTTGAAAAATATAAGGAATATGTATTAGGTATGCAGCTGTTTGTACTTATAACGTCAAACGCGTTATAAGTAAATTCAGCAATAAAACAAGGATTGGTAAGATAAAAACTGGAAAGGATAAATGTAAGCGTATTATTGGCCTAAAAATATAAATAAGTGACATGTCAAAATGTATGTAACTATAAGGATAAGTTAAGTTCATTAAAGTTGGAAAGCGTAGTTGTATATCTCATAAAAGTTTTATATAATTGGATATTGATATTCGGAAACGTTCATATAATTACGATCTTGGCTATAAAAAGACATGCTGGAATACAAAACGGTCATCAAATATAACAATTAAATACTGAAAGACTGACATCTTATACATGCATGTGTATACGAGTATATGTTCATATGTAAATATATTTATTAGTGAATTCAGGTTTTACGCGAATAGAAAAGAATAAATATATAACAAAAATTCGGAAGTTTATAAATATTAACATCCTGTTTCTGCAAACAACAACTTACATATCAGTAGAAAATTTATTGCTTAAATTTGTTATAAGATATCGAATTAAACAAAGGTGAGATGAATTGTGTTTTGTTTGTTTTAATTAAAAGAGCTAAAGGAATTGAAGCGATTATGAATTTGGATTTTGAAATTTTTAATAAATCAAATTTCCAGAAAAATGGTATCAAAATTTCAAATTTAATGCTTAATTATGGATACGAAATAATTAATATCAAAGCTGTTATAACTCGATTCGTTCGAGAAAACTAGTTGAATTATAAAGCAATGTCGTATTATTACCATCTCGATTTCTAGCTATGTTTACTGATAAGATAACTGAGCAACCCAATAGACATCGAATCGTCTAAAACAAAAGCGGTCTTGGTTTATCGCGGACTAAAAGGTGTAAAGAAGTCTAATAAAAGTATAAAATCAGCATTGAAGCTTACATTGTGGATAAAGAGGAGGAATCTGATACATCTAAGTGATGTATTAAAAAATATAGACGGACAATAATAATTATAAGTGTATCTGCATGTGACATAATGTTAGTTTTTTAGCTACTTTATATGACAAACGCCGAAAAAGAAAACGGCTCAATTATCTATACAGCATATAAAGTTAATGTTGTAGCCACGTTCCTAATTATGTGAAATTTCAATTCTAGAGTTTAAATGTTATCTAGGAATAAATTTACTTGCTGATTATTAATTTAAAATAGTTGTGTATTTTTGATGAAATATGGCTTTAGTTTCATAAACAAAACGGGAGTTAACGTAAAAGATCGGGATTCTGACATAATTTCAACAAGTGATGATGCATTAGAAAGGGTTAAACAGAGCTATAATAGCAATTTATATATTAAGGGCATAATCTAGGAGATTGTGGCTCGAGGGAATGTTTAAAGCCCGACGAAGTGGGGCTTTTAACTTCCCGAGAGCCATAATCGATAATTATGCCCGTGGTAGATACAATGTTTTATTCTATTTCAGCTTTTAAAAGATATAAATGAGTATTTACGGCAAAATTGTGTAAATTTTGTCGATATGAAAATTAGAGCTGTGTAGATAGTCGACTATGTATTTTGACGTTATTAAGGTTAATACCATGGACACTATTTATTGAACAACTTATTTTTGCAAAATGCTTAACTTAGAAGTTAAAAACTTACATTTCACAGTAATTTTAAATGAATTTTAAGTTCAATAAATAATTTATTCAATTGTAACCTAGCAACTTCTTGACAATCCTGTGCCATAAAGACCGAATTATTCCCGAATTTAGAAGCAGGTTTACAGTTAACTAAAATACATAGAGCCATCAAGTTTGACCAATCCTCCTGAAAAAATACATCGAACTGGATACGGAATTAAGATCGGCTGCAACTAACGTTTTTGAACAAAATTATCGTAAACTGATGATAAATTCGATACACGGTAAAACAATGGGATCTGTACGTAAATATAAAGACGTGAAACTATCGACATGATGGTAGAGAAGATACGGGGCTGCTAGTTATATCGCATTACCTACGTTTCGTAGTTGTACAATTTTTGATAAGATTTTGGTAGCTATCCAACTAAACAGAAATAAAGTCCTTTTTAGTCGCACACATTCTACATAGGAGCTTCAATTTTAGATTCATCTCATATATGATTTTTATTACAATTTCACGTTAAAATCGCTCCCTTTAAATAAAAAAGTCCTCTGTTATAGCGATACCGTCTCTCTATCCTATTTACTAGAATGTGAAGATGCATATACATTTATTAAAGATAATCTAGACGGATTTGGTATTTCTAACTATGCTAGCGATAACCCCTACGTAATTTAGTTAGTTAATAAAAAAGTTTTAAGTAAAATAAAAGACGAGCATTGTGGTAGAATATTTTTAAAATTTGTGGGCTAGAAAAGCAAAATGTACAGCATGCAAGTGCAAGAATGTAATAATCCGATTAAAAAAGGTAGAGTAATTGTCGCCAATGTAGTAAAAAACGAAATAACTTTTAACGATTACTTAGACGGCCTTTAAAAGCATATTCAAATAATTAAAGATCAGTATACTTTGCAATCAGTAAAATATTCTATTTATACTATCAAACAATCAAAAGTTTCATTGTCTCATTTAAACGATAAACGCTATCTACTTAAAGACGGAATTCATACAATGGCCTGGGGTTATTTTACTCTAACTGAGGGTAGTGGTTATGCCCTTTAATAAAAAATCATTTTTATACGAGTATGCATGTGTAGCTTATTGAAATTTGTAAAGAAGCAAATAAAGCCCTAAATGTGACTAGTAATCCAAAAATCAAGTTTATGATTAATTACATAAGCGTATATTATGGATTACGGCTTCATTTCTTAATTTATATATCGTTTTACGATTTTAAAATTGTTTGAATTTAAATATTTACACGGGTATTTACATACATACATACGTACATACATAAATTCATACATACATACGCACATTCATACATATACGGGTCATCAGACTTTAAGTAATTAATTATTATATTTGATTTTATTACCTTCCTATAGTACTAGTAATGGTTAGAATATAAATTTGGTATAAGATTTTTCATCTTTCATGAATATTATTGTACTAATACTAAAATATGAATAAAGCATGCTGTGCTTGAAACAATATCAAATATTTAAACCTTTTGGCTTCCGATTGCATATTATAATTGTTAAGATAAAAACAACATCAAAGTTCTAGAAGGAAGATTTTGTCTAATATAAAATAATATTTACGTGTATGTATACACTTGGTGTTCAGACAAAAATAAACAAACCCGTTAGAACAGGTCGGTTTGAAGCGGCCGAGTGTTCAGACTGCAAATGTTCAAACCAAGGGGATCCATGAATGTCGGCTAGTGAACAAGCAAGGTATAATGTAAATTTAATGCTTAACTTCATTCAGAAATTAGTATTTAAATTAACATCTCTATATCTCGCGTTTTTAAAACTCGTATAAAGATTTAAGAGATGGATTTAGCTTCTTACTCTTCTCCATAAGATGGTGTTTATTGCTATGTATCTAACGATGGGGATATTCTGCAAGTAAATAGCAAGATTGATGCAGTACATCGTCTGCGTCACTTGTTGTTATCATCTCAATTTCTAATTGATTTCAATGTGACCACTGATGACAAAAACGTGCACAAAAGGAATGCACGGGCCACTAGAAGGAAGCTACTCACACAGTATGACATATACGAGTCCTGCATTCCAATATGCGATGCCTCTATCCATAAGTTTGACCACATAAGAAAATACGACGTACTCGTTAATCCTACCATTGAAGCTGACGATGAAAATGGTTTCATTAATCGAAGAAAACTGCTGTGGAAATTGAAGCCGAATTTCGTCTTATATACAATTTGAAGAGATAGGTGGATGGATTTGAAGGATGGACTGATAAAAGCGGGTATGCGAATATGTATGTATATTTATTTTGATGCTACACGTGTTAGATTTCTTAAAATTAACGTTAAATTAACGTTAATTAACATTAAAAAGACTCACTCTCTCTTTCTAGTAGTCGTTATAATAATCCTAGTTTCAACGCATATTTCACTTCAAATTTTCTTTAACTTTTAGGGGATCTACTAGTATAGGATTACACGTGTGTAGATAGACTGTTTAGTATCACTTTAGCTTTATCCGTAAAAACATATAGTACTGGGATCTTACATTAATCGTAATATAAGTAAATGACGATTATTAACAATAACACCAATGACTCTAACATTCGTTATGCTATGTTTAAAGGTAAAAAACTAAAGTCACGAACAAGATGATGGCTATTGATAGACTTCGTCAACTAATTCTAATGACAGTATTTCTTACCAATTTCGAAGGTGAATATGGTTACGATGGAGAACAAGACGTGGAAACCAATGCTACATGTCAACCACTGTTTGCAAAGTTCGATAAGGAAATTGAGCTTTGTGAAAATTTTCTTGATGGCGAAATCGACGAGACTACCTTGGTTCAAGCTTTTATTGCTGCAGACTTCGGGGAGTATCTTGAGGAACTGGAAGCGTATTTTGACATGTCAGAAATGAAATGATATGTTAGTTATTAGTTTGAACTTGTATGCTTTTATTAAGAAATCTATGGACCACAGCATTGTACTTTGTAGACAATAAAAGCACTCGTTTTCTGAATTGCTATGTGTATGTGTATATACATTATTATTTCAGTGAGCTTAACATAAAATACAATTTATTTACTTATTTGCTAAATAGCAGACTAAATACGTTATATTTGAATAATATTATATTATAGTTATTTTACAATATCGTCAATTCTACACCACGATGGACGTTTATAGCGATACCACTTTGCGTAGGCTTCGTTGGTTGCGAGCCTTGGCTTTAATATTTTTTCGATAAGATAGACGTCAGGAAATTTCACCTACTACAATTCTTGTGCATAAAAACCGCCTAATATGAGTTGATTATCCATATCTTCGAGTTTATATGTAACCGGATTGCTTATTTTGATTGAAATCACGCGGAACAACTCGCCGCTCCAATTCGGCGCAAGACCGTAATCAAAAACTGTTTTGTATCTACTAATTGTTACATCTCCGGCTTTATAGCGGTGATTTGTATTAAACGTTTTTAGACTGCCGTTACCATTATTGAGATTTGTTTTCGGAGTGACTGTTACAGGTTTCATGCGAATGGTACTATGCTTTCGACTTATAATTACCGCGTAAATTAAGCTTCTTGTACAAGGCACCCTTTAACGTTCGTAACAGATGTTTTATCATTAAAGCTTTAATTGTGATGTAAGTTGAACAACAATTTACGCCGTATGCGTCCATCAACGCGGAAATTTTTTTATTGCAGAATTCTTTCCCCGCATCGGTCTGTGTTTGTGTTTGTGTTTTGTTATTGACATTATCGTGTTTCAGAATTAAAGCCATGGAATTTGTAACCTCCTTGTCGTCTTTGCACTTTAGCGGTCTTGCCCATGCAAATTTCGAAAAGCAGTCAATTACCACTAATATGTATTTGTAGCCGTTATTTTTCTTTGAATACGGTAGGAATTCAGCCTTTTTAGACTGCCATAAATCGTCGAAGCCTTTAACGATAGTGCGTCTTCTAGGAAAGCCTTTTCTAACGGGCTTATGCAGCTCGTTTGCAATTTGCTGTTTGTACATTATTTTATATTTTTAGTTATAGTAGTAAACCTTTCTTGTAATGGTAATGACAGTTCCCTATTATTCCTGTCTGCGTACTGTTAATCATCCGTAACACTAGCATTCACAACTGCTATAATATAAATTTTAAGTTTTTCAATGTTGTATTCGACAGATTTTGTTACATCTGAACGCGTGAGATCGTGCTTGTGCTTTACCTCTCTCAAGAATGTCACCTGCGTGTTCCTAAGGTTCGTTTCCATATCAGCGTTAACAGTTTTCAGTATTTCTTCTTGCACGACTTGCATCTTTCCTTCTAAACCAGGTTTCACATCTATACCTCTAGAATGCACTGACTGTTTCATTAAGCGATCAAAATGCTTATAAATTAAGTCATATTCCTACTTCATATTATTAATGCTCTGCTTGATTGAATCAGTTACGTAAAGTTTATTTGTAGCATCCGAAACTTGAGATGGTTTCGCTACATTAGCTAAAGTTTTATTTTGCAAGTCGAAATTACCATCTTTAGTTAGCTTATGTCCAACACCCGATTCACCCTTTATCAATATTCTAGATGCGGTGCCGTTTAAAATTCTACCGATGTTATCAACGTCCATTATGAAACTGCTTAAATTTAGTATATTTGAATTTATTTTATAGTAATAGTTTATTATAAAAGAGTTAGTTTCCTAGAGGTGGGCATTCGTTCTTCCAATATCGCCAAAATTTCATTTCGATGCGAACTATGCCCGGCAAGCTTTTCACTACATAGTGATTGTGACTGAGTGGTTCATTCATCCACGTTATTCCACTACTTGTATTCAACGCGTTTCAAATTATCAAGTTTAAATAAGCGACTTGGTCTGCCGACTTTTTAAGCTTTTTCGATCTCTTGCTAGCACCGCTGTTCCTTTTTGTGTATGTACGTCTTCTAGTTTGTAAAATGTTAGCAGAAGCTCCCTCGTCGTTATCACTACTATTACTAGAACTAGAACTAGCTGCAGGTCGTAACGACGATAGCATTCCCGAAATTTCAGCGGCATGGGATACAGTTCTCTTCAATTATTCATTTTGCTTCGTCGATTGTTCTAAAACTTCATGTATACCATCCAGTCTCCTTAAGCTGTCTTTTGTTAATTGATCTCGTTCTCTTGCTGCCTCGAGTACTGAACGTGTTAATGTAGGCGCCGAATGCATTAAAGGTTAAGGTAAATTAAGAGTGTCACTGCTAGGACTTAATGTTATTGATGGAGTAGTAAGGGACCTTAGAAAACTTCTTGGCGATTCATGTTCAGAATAGTCGTCACCTTTGTCGGGTTTACTTGCATCTATAAATTCAACCTCGCCATTATCGCTATCCACCGCATTACTAGCAGCTGCATCTCGTTTGTTAGTCAGCGTCTCAGACTTCCGTTAAAGTTTAGTCACAATCGTGTTAAGCGGTTTTATAATAGGACTATATTTTCGCTCCACTAATTTTTCGGCTGACAATTTATTTTTTCGTAAAGCCTTATATTTACGTTTGACTGCGGCTCGTGCTTGGATTAGTTGTACTTTTAGAGCACTTTCGTTCACAGCAGTAGTAGTAGTTTCAGATATTATTACTAATATTTGCAAATTTTAGCTTCTCCGCCATCCTTCTGCCTCTACTTGAGTATTTACACGTATTTATTTAATTTCTTACTTGCTTACGCATATATACGAATCAAAGCCTTTTTATACCTGCTTTCGTTTGAATTAAAGTCTCTAGGTAGCGAGAGAAAGTGGTACCTGTTGAAATTCCAGCACTTGAAGCAAATTTCTCGATAAGTTTGAAAGGGCATATCAGTGCCCAAGTAATCTTAATAAATGTGTTTTAAATTGAGACCGTCTTGCTTAAACAGATCTAACATGTTTACGTTATCGCGACTTAAGTGTTTAGGAACCGAGGAGTAGGTTTGAGTGAGATAAAAACAATCTACTCCATTATGGCAGCCCATACTGTAGTATACCTTAATATTATGTTGCCGGTTACAAGCTACATCGTCAAATATAAATATGTAATTTTGTTTTGCGTCACGTGGCGGTATTATGTTTGCATTTTCACTATATGTGTAGTAGTTTATACCTCTAGTCGGTTTGAGAACTTGTTCTAGAAACTGATATTTCGGTTGACCTAGGAACTTTGAGAACACGTAGACATTTTCAAATCTTAGCTCGTTCTCGTTAAGCAGTTGAGTAACTGCTATATTCGTATTTACCATATTACCCGGTCCTATTATTGAACTTCTAATTGTATTACTTAATAGATCGCTATGATTCTTAAATCTTTTCCTATTAAAAGCTTCATCTTCCTTGTCTAAATTTAAAATCGGTAAAGATTGCTTTTGCTTGACCATTTTCGTTTTGAAAATGCAAATGACTAAATGGTTTACACGCAGAACAGAAAAAATTATAATAGTGAAAATGTTATTGTTTGAATTTAAATACGGTTACATAAAGTAATAGTTTACATACTTTTGAATAGATACGATATTTGTACTCTAACTGATACATCATACAGTATAGTTTAATAACTAGTCTTATAATTTGATTGTAAATTGAAAACTATAATAATACGTATACTACTTATTCTTCGATGAATGTAATTTGGTTTACTTCGTTTGTTAGCCAACTGTACTGTACAACGCTGTCGTGAATTATTCAACAATAGACCATCCAGCGAAAGCGTTGATCGGGCTCCATTTCTAATCTAGCCGATAGCCGATAGCCGAATTCTTCAAAGCTTCGTTTCGCTTGGAACAGTCAAATACAAAACAGGACACCGTTTAAGTTGTTTAAGTTATAATCAAATGCGGGATTGACGATATCCTTATCGTAGTAACAAGCTTGAAAGTTTAGATAATTGAAATAGGCTTGCGAATATTAGTCTCCGCTAAAGTTCAAGCGCATGTGTTCATACGGATATTTTTCGGAATTTAAATAGAGGGTCAAATTTTTTACATCTAGATGTCTAAACTTAGACGCGTTAGCGCTCCTATTAGACTTTTCATTCTTTTGGAAACTGACCAGGATCCATTGCGGCGTTTGTAGTGTGAGCGACGTTTTTATGGTTCAAATATTGTTTTAAGTTTGCTTCAATGCAGGTAACTCGTACAGTTGCCATTGCCTGAAGGGTATCGATGTAATTGAATTTGTGCGAAGCGACTTGAGCAGTTCAACTTTCAACCGATCGTTTGGAGTTATATGAGCGATTTTCCAGGAGTTGTTCGGTAACGTTACGTTGCAATTTACATTTGTGCTCTTGTAGGAATCTAAATGCGAACTCGCTCTTCTCAAAATTAACTGTTGATGCATGTGAATAATAGGACGCTTGTACATCTCTGCAAATCCGAAAATATGCTTTAGCGGAATGCACGCTATAAATTTCTTCTCCTGATTATCTCCAACGTGCTGGAAATGCTGCTAAATCCAAAACATTGTCGTCATTTGCTGTGTAAGTTACGTAACTTTGATGGCACTTAACACGCCTGGTAGTCTGCATACGTCCACTTCCTGTCCGACTAGCTCATATCGAACTTCTTCAAATAGCAAACAAGGGAAGTTATTCGTTAGAGTAAATGAATTGTCAGCAGCATCAGCCCCTCCGCATCCAGGTTCACTGTTAGCTTCAATTGATCCTTCCATATACATGTAGCTATTGTGAGTGTCCGTTATCAGATCTTGACTTTGAATTTGAATTGTTATTTCGACCGATAGTCCATAGGTTCTAGATCCGAACAGTAAATAAGTATGAGTTTCATAGTTAGTAATTGAATCGTCAAAACTGATAATTTCAAAAATGTTTAGATTTACACTCATGATTTCAGAGGGTTGTTCTTCTTAGTTAGTTAGTTAGTTACGTACTTTTAGGCCAACCGAAGTTAAAAATTATTTCTCGGCTAAAGTAAGTTTCTCTCTGCTAAATTAATGTGGCGGTCGATTTTGTCGCGAGCGTTGTGTTTTCAATATCGTTATCTTTAGAGAGTCCGCTGCGGGTATCATCCTATTGACAGGTAATAAGCAATTGAATAAATTAGTTAAACTAAGCTCGTTATTACTAAACCTAAGACCCATCTACTTCTTTTCATACTCCCTCTCCAAGTCTTTGAGTATTACTGTTCTTTTAATTCAAGGTGTACAGTGAAGTTCTCGTTTCCAAAATCAATAAATTCGCCTTTCCTTTCCTATACGATTCGTGTTTACTTCCTGATACGGCGGATTAGCTGGCGTTTTATTTAATCTAAATCCAGGCGGGACAGATATGTCAACTTCGTGTAGCGTTCGGACACTTTCGCCGTTTCTATATGCTTCCTTTATTATATTGCACTCTACGTGTATGTTGGTATGTTTCAGGATTTGCACGTTCAAATCGGAAAAATGTTCCGTGTTAGGTTTAAGTATTTTTGAGCTAAACCTAGCATGCGTGTTATACTTTCAGACTGTTCAAAATCAATGCCGTACTTGCATTTTATCACGCATTGCAACGTATTACCATTGGCCATTATTGAAAGATTTGCTGGATACTACACTATTTAGCGGCCATAGGTTTATTCAAATATCTCTTGGCGAATTCTTTTTGTAAATAATCGTTGTCTTCGTCAATTTCGCAGGACCCGTGCGGTATAGAGATTTCGTTCAGCTTTTTTTCTTTTGGTTTAACGTCTGCCATCTCTTCTATTACCATGTAATGTAGCTTATCGTTGCCGTTGGTAATATTTCATACCGAATTACAGCCATCAAAGGCAACTAAGGCTAACACATATTCTCGATCCGGTAATAATTCAATTGGAGGATAAAAATTGTAGCTTGCAGTGTTACCTACGCCCTACAAACTGATCGTAATCGACATATTGGATAAGACATTTCCAGAAATTTTTTTGTTTATTAGTCATTGTTCTCTTTCTCGTTGTAAGTACCAAATAGAAATTTGAGACATAAATGGCCACAATTCAACGTGTTAAAGTCCTTCTCTCTATGATAATTATAATGTATCTTACATTCCCAAAAATAAGCACTGATTCCCTTAAGCGGTCTTAAATCTCCAAAACTGTCATTATAGTATACTTTATTGCCATTGTTACGATACGCTACCCCGTGACCGGCTGTCCCAGATTGTTTATCTAAATTAACAATTCCGCTCTTTCAATCTAGGTTTCATAATAATTAACTTGTCACCCATAAAGATACCTCTAAAGTTTGAAATATGTTTCGAAATTTTACACTTTCACACTCTTATTTAAATGAGCAAATGACGGAAAACATCGATAAATCAGAACAGCCACCCACTTTCAAGAAGTCATAGGAGACATATATACAATCAACTCCTGGCATAAACTTTAGGTAAATTTTGCAAAGTTGAAGCATAGAATAGGTTTTTAAGTAACGTGTAAGAAATTTGATAATTTAAACGTCAATTCTAAGCTTCTTTCCTTTCATGTAAACGAATCTAAAAGTTTTCTAACTCTAAGACATCAGAAATTCAGCCTTTTAAATAAACTTAACGTATATTAGTTAGTTAGTTATGCAGCACATCTTATTATCATTAGAAGAAGAATATGAAAAACTGACCTTTTCTCTCTAACCAATCTTACATCTATCTATCCATCCAACTTACATACTTACTTTACATACATACATACATACACACATATCATTTTTAAAACAATAAAACTTCAGCAATCAATCAACGCGTATGCAAATTGCGCGTAATTCGTTTAAGTTCGCGCACTAGCAATTGCATTTAAATGAAAAAATCAATTGCTTGTACGCGCCATTTTATATAACTTGCTTGTTTAATATTCGATTGCCAGCACGTGCGCACCATTTTATAATGCATGTCGGGACGCCATTTTGTTCTTCCACTTCTCTATTTCTAACTTTACTATTTTTTTACTAACATATATTTTAAACACATAGCAGTGCGCCATTTTGATCTTATTAAAATAAAAAATACATGTCGACGCGCCATTTTGTTTTTTAACTTTTACATTTTACTAATATATATATATATATATATATATATATATATATATATATAT
>JAHWXV010276527.1:0-18384 GCA_024586415.1 Phrixothrix hirtus | reverse complement strand
AAATAAATTAGTGTACATAGTTACTTATAAATAAGTGTAGAATTAAGTGAATATAAATAAACATTATAAAAACAATTACCTAGTTTCGTTACAATATTATCAATTTTGAGCTGGTACCTGAAGGAAAGATGATAAATGCTGATCTGTACTGCATTGATCTCTAGAAATTGCATACTATTCCAGCAAGACAATACCAGATCACATAGTGCTCAAAGAACTTGTTGTAAACCAGAGGAATTCGATCGACTAAAGTTGCTACTGCACCCTGCATACAGCCCAAACTTGTCGCCATCAGTGTAGGTAAGGCATATTTTCTCTTTGGATGTCACTTCACCAATATTTTGGTGGTAGAACCAGGATGTTGTAAGTTCTTCACCTCTAAGCCACAGGACCATTCAACATGATGGACTTTATATTTTGAATTTTAATTGTTCTTGTATTTCTTGTTTCTTTAAATTAAAATTTGACATTTAAAAACAAAAAAACGTTTGGCAATAATGCTGCTAGGATAGAAAAAGAAAACTTTTTAGTATATGAATAAAAATGTTTTATGAAAAAATTTTGTCAATAAAATGCTTCACTTAAATCGTGTGTTTTAAATGAAGCTGACATTTTTAAAAACATAATATTTAGGGGTACACGCAACAATTAGTGTTGAATTTTAAATACTTTTACTTTTATGAATATCTATTGGAAACTTTTAAAGATTTATCTAGAAGTAAATTGTCATTGGTTGATATTTTAAATGGAAGAGTACTTCTTACAATTTACTTTTTAAAACTAATTAATTTTTCATCATGCTTCCTTTTTTACAACAAGTAATGAGATGTAAATCTTAAATCTCTATTGCACCTTGTATAAATATTTAAAGTTTAGTATAACCATTGATTTTATTTATATAAAATCAATGGTATAACGTAAAAAGCAATTAGATGTAAGAGGGTACATGTCATGTTCCAATTTATACTGAAATAGCATGGGCATTTTATTTTGATACATGTGTTATATTCCTTATAGTTCCTTAAAATTATTAATATAATTAGTTGTTTCCTAAAATTGTGGTAAATTGTTGTAATAAATGTTTGTGTTTCAAAATAGTTATAACATAGACATGATTGATAATCGTGTTAAAGTTATCTAGATTAGATGCGAGCATGTGAGGTAACGTTCACATAAAACTTCCTAACATATGATCCTTTAAAAAGTTCATGCAATTTAGTCCACTTAATAATTTTATCATGAATATAAAAGTAGCTTGGGATAAATTTATCAAGGTTAATGTTCTTTGTGTATTTGCATTAATCATCCTTTCAAGATGATATCATTTAGATATTCGAATATCTCAATTACCTACTTATAAGTTTAATTACATACAGATAACACTTATTTTTTCAAGTATTTAGTAAGTGTAAGTATTTATAATGAGTAGATTACAAATTTACTGTGTCAAATGAGCTATTAAATCACAAGTATGATAAAAATAGTATATTGGAATACAAAAGCCGAAATGAATTAATGAAAAACAAGTATAATTTTCCTTTCTTCAAGTACATTATTGTACATACTATTTCTCCTAAGAGAACATGCAAAATACTTCAAATTAATAAAAGTTTTTATAAATAACAAAATTATCAATAAAAATCACATTATATGTAGTGTTTGATTGTATTGTATTTTTAAATATTGAAGTGATCATATAGGTTGTTGTCATAGCTGAATGTAATATTCAATCGAACTTACATATAGGGTGATTTTAAAATAGACCAACAAACTTAGACCATGCATGCAAGAGAAAAGACTCTTTTTTAAAAAATTCAATGTCACTTTCAAAAAAGCCTTTAAAAAAATGTTAAAGAATTGTTTGAGAGCCCCTACAATAGAAGAATAGCAGAAAATGTTGTTTTAAGCGAATAAATGATAAAAGCATGATGCAGTTGTTATATCATTCTAAAATGCAAAATGTACATAAATTGGAAATATTTATTTCGTTTATGGCATTACATTCATTTACAAACAATGTAATGTTAAATAATCAGGATGCTTTGTTTTATCAAATGCTGTTGAACTAGTCTCAATGTTTTTCATTACCGAAGTGTATTAGTTTTCATTTTTGTGTGTTTAGTAAGTTAATTACATTTAGTTCTAAGTTGAACATTGGATTTAAATTTTTGTGTTTTTATTTATGGGATCATATGAAACAATTAGTATATGTAGTGCCTATAAATAACCCAGAACAGTTAACAGAAATGCTTCTCCAAATATAAGAATCACTATGTCATAGGGCACATGCATGTATTGACAGTGGAGGTAAGCATTTCGAACACTTCTTGTAAAAATGTAAGTTTTTCAATTCTCATTACATTAATCTTATCTTAAATCGCAAGTTGAGAAAGGTTAAGGAAAATATTCTTTGATTCTGAAATGTAATACACAGAATAAATGTAGTTTAATTGCTTTGATTTTGTATTTATAAGACCTAAATTGAGTGTAATTTAAAACTGTGCATATAATATAAAATGTGTTATAATAATGAAACTGGTTTATAATTTTTAACAAATTTTAAAAATTGAAATGATCCAAAAACTAAATTATCAAAATTAAGTTACTTATAAAAATATCTGGACATAGTCTTTAGTATACTTCAACATGTTTAAACTTAAATGTTCAATTTTTGTCTGAGTAAAACTTGAATGAATAAAATGTAAGTTGTGGATAGTTGGGATAGGTTAGTGTTCAAATGAAATGAACAAATACAGCTGCAGTAATTAGATATTGAAGCATATTATTTGCTCTGGTGTATAGGTGAAATTGAAATATGTCTAGACATTCAGTAGTACATACATTTTCTGACAGTTCTCAAAAAGTGTTCTAGTTTATGTAATTTTTTTGTTGATAGACAGGGTTAGGCCTTCACAATATCGTGTTATACTATGTTGACTTATTTTAAAATCGCTCTATATCAAAAAAATTTACTTGGGTGGGTAATGAACAATGGTTCTTTAAATTTGATCTATAGCATGTTAATCCTTGCATCGCCAAGCTCACTTCCTACATACAAAATGATTTTAAAACATACCGAAAAACTTGGACTATACATAAATCAAGAGAAAAACATTTTTTTTAATTTCTTGTCATTTCCAATAAAAACACCTTTAAAATAATGTCAATGAGTTGTTTGAGGATCCCTGTAATGCTAAATAGCTGAACATGTCATTTTAAATGAATAAACTGTAAACACATGATTCAATTGTAAAATACTGGATGTATATAAATTGAGGATATTCACTAAATTTATGACAACATGTTGTATGTAAAGTTAAATTATCAGTTGTTTTTGTGTTTTATTGGACATGTCAATGGTTTTCGTTACTAAAGTTTACCAATTATCATTTTTCTATGTTTATTAATTAATTACATTCAGTTTTAAGTTGAACATCATGTTTGTGTATTATGGATAGCTTAACTAATATCAAAATGATAGGTTTGCTTTCATTTAATTTTTCTTTATTTGATGTGTTGTACAACTACATTATAAGATGTTTAATAATAATTTTGTGTTTAAATAAAATAGGTCACTATTAAAAATAACTAAAATAATAAAACAGTGTATTATAATAATGAAAAATCATTTGAAATTTTGTACAAATTTTAAAAATTAAAATGTTTCAAAAAGAAAAATATCAAAATTATGTTTCTTATAACAATCTTGATATGGTCTTTAGTGTAATTAAACGTGTTTAAAATTAAATGTTAAATTTTTGTCTACAAACGAACAAAACTGTAGATTATAGATATCAATGTCCTTGTATACTGGAATAGGTTAGCGTACACATAAAATAAACATACATAAATGTAATTTGATATTAAAATAAAATGTTATTTATCAATGATATGTAGATTTGTCTAGATGATTTATTTGTACAGCAAAGCATCAATAACTGAACTAATTAGGACCAAGAGTGATTTGGATAAATAAATGTTCGGATAAATAAAGATAGTTTTTTAAATGAGTTAAATTATTTTTAGCTATTGATAAATGTAAATGTCTGTAAAATACAACATCCTATTTAATTATGTATTTATTTAAGTATTAATGTACTTACAATATTTGTCACAGGTTGCACTGAGCGATTGTTTTTAAATAAAAGTTATATTTCTAGCTATGCGCAATTTGATACATTATTAAACACCTGACTTTAAACAAAAATGCTGCATTTTAATGGAAACTGATGACAGTTTTCCCTCTTAATAATTTTTCAATGTACTTTGGTTGATTAACATTTGGTTAATTGACACTCTACTATACTGAAATTTTCCTGAAATTCTCAATTTGAATTATTTCCAAGAAGGTGTTCTATTTTATGTAATTTTCTTATTAATGGACATGGTTAGGCCTATACAGTACCATATTAAAGTTTGTTGGTGGATTTTAAAATCACCCTGTATAATTGGTTCTAATCATAAAGGATGATAAAAATAGCTGAAAATAATATTAATTATATTCAATTAACTAAATTGTTAAACTTATAAAAACTACACTTCTTTAGTTATTTTTATTTAGCAAGCTAAAAGTAAATATGAAAATATTTTCTGCGCTCCATGTTTCAAAAGCCTACTTTGAATGTCAATTCTTTAATCAGAAAATGAAGCTTTCCACATTCATTTTTAATTTCTTCATCCGTCAAAAGGCTTTGTCCAGCCATATATTCATAAGTCTTTAAATTGGTGAAGAAATGGTAGTCAGAAGAGGCAAAGTCAGGGCTGTATGACGGATGGTCTAACGTATCGCATCCAAACAATGTCAAAAGTTCAGTCAATTGTGACTATGGAATCCAAAAAATCATCTACTTCAAATGCAAACCTTTTGAGAAATTGTTTTAGCACAAGTGACATGGTTTGTTTTGTGTTCATTGGTTTGCTGTTTCAGAATCCATCATGCACAAAGTTTTCTGTACCTCAATTTTCTTATGAAGGTTTCGTGAATAAGTCCTTGGGACTCATCTTGAGGAAGTGTTTCAGTTTTTATCTTTACAGCATTAGTAACAACTGATGATCAAATACTCTTCATTTCATCATCAATTTTCTCTCTACCTTTTTTAAGCCTAATCCATTACATTACCGTAAACAGCAATAATTTCACAGTGAATATTGGCAACCTGTTTATTTTTGCAATTAGGTGGCAAACTATCATGTGTACTTTGCACTTCATGAAAATTTGAATTGCTGAGTTCATTTTAACCACAGTTCTCAACCACAGACTTATGGGGCATCTTATACTTATACTTTGGGCTAAATATCTGCAATGCTAGATTTGTCAAAACAAAAATTTCCTCTTTCTGCAGAGGCAAAATGTCATTACTTTCTGGATATACCTTGTATTTACAAGAAGTGTTAGAAGGTAAACCAATTAGTGCAATTTATGATTTAGAATTTCAAATCATAATTGAACTGACCCCAATTGGTGTAGTGGTTAGTATGTTTACTACTACGCCCAAGGGACGCAGGTTCAAACCTAATTGATATCGGTAAATTGTTTAGCGAAGGAAAATTTAAAAAACATACCTTCTTCTCAGATAAAGAAGTAAAATCATACTCTCTGTGTCAATGTGATGTTTGACATATTACAAATCTCTATTGAGGGTGGAACTCTGCCAGGTTCGGCAAAATTCTAATAGGTGTGTTGAAATGACAATAGTAGTTCAAGTCAAGAGGGCCATGAGAATTGCTTCAGCCCGAAATTTCAGCCACAAAACAAATTTTTAAAAAATTGACAAACATGACGATCGAAATTGATAATAAATTCTAATGTAAAGCATTTGAACGATACCTCAAAGATACTTTGACAATTAAATGTTATAATTTGAAACAAACAAGGGCTTTAAAAGGCGGTTTTAAACTTTTAAGGGCATAACACTTTCGACTGTGATTTATAGTAAACTTCTTATTGAAGTATTATATTTTAGATGTTTTAAATTTTAATTGTTTCATGTTACACGTTTAAAATATACACCCTGAGGATGGTGTCTTAATTTAGTGACCGAAACATATGTAGGTTTATTATAAACAATAAATATTTTGGGAAACTAGGTTTCAAGTCATTTAGTTATACTGAAGCGCTTTAAAATCTTTGTATGGGCTGGTTGGGGATTGGAATAATATTCCTATTTAATTAATATCAAATTGAATAATTTTATAAGAAACAGATTGATTTCTTTAATAATAGATGTACCCACTTCACATTTGCTATACAATGGTGAGAGCTAGGATTCTTAGAAGCAATGTATGTTGTGAATTGTTACCACCAGAAAGCCCTACAATTTTGTCCTAACAGAAATATCAGCAACATTTGGATATACAAAAAAAGTTGTTTTCATATATATTTCTTTCATAAAGTGCTAACTGCATATTTATTTTTTAGTTATTTACTGCCTCAATCTCTTTTATTAGTTAAACATTTTGCAATTATAAAATTAAGCACATAGTCTCCAAATTTGATTCTTGAAGTCATCCTTCCTCTGCCTGTTTGAATAAGTCTTCGAAAGTTTCTACCTCATCTTGTTATGCTACAGTCTCGCTTTCTGTAAGTGTTGGCACAAGATCTTCAATAGAGATTCTTTTTCTTGCTAACACAGTTAGTTTTTTTCGGCATTTTAAAGTTTCTTCAATTCCACCTCTCATTTGATATAAATGCTCACATGTATCACACCAGGCTCTCAGTTTTCTGTCTAAACTCCTGTTTGCCAGTTTCTCTTCTCAAATGTTTCATTCTATTTAAAACAACATTCAGTTTAAATAGAACAATTCCACAAGATTTAAAACCCACACGTGCATTTAATTCTGATTTCGCACCAACAGTTTCTATGGTTCATTCAACGCTTTTGGAAAAGATGTTTTTAGTAAGACTCCTTGATTTTTAGCTTCCAATTTTTCAAAATCTTCTGGGTACAGCTTTAAATGGGCAAATAAATATCACATCTAATGGCTGCAACATGTGCATCAAATTTTATGTTGTTTTCACAAATTTGTACAGTGTTAATTGTTAAGTGACTATTTAAGTTGTCACCTTTTATCACTTTAGATTCATCTAAATTGCAAAAATAGGGCAAAGGAATGGTACAAAACCAATCATCAAATATTTCACTATCAAATCAGCAATTTATGGAGTGGTTGTGCGGTGATCCTGGGTAGCCACTTTCCGTTCAATCTGGATATAAGTACTTTGGTGGAAATAAAGTGCCATGTCATATTATAGTAAACATAATGCTCATACTGAATTTAGAAATGTCAATGATCTAGTGTGTGATTGATGTCTCATTTTACAACAATTTTTCCGGTAGCTAGATCATCCGCAAAATTCATCTCATCAAAGTTTATGACATTTGAAGGTGGCTTGCCATCAAAAGATTTATTTAAATTAGAAAATATTCTTTCACCATTTCATATCCAACAGCCACTCTAACTCGTTTAGTGCTTTCAGCTAATTTAACTATTAAATCAGAATAATACATTAAAAAAGATTTGAACCAATCATAAAACATTTTGCTCTAATTCCCTGTTTAACTAAAAATTGTTGTACCATACATCAAACATAAAAACTCTGCACATAGTAAAAGAACTTCCATTTCTTTTTGTCTTCGTCTTTTAAAGCAGGTCGGCCATCATATTTTCCAATTGCTTTTCTATAAATTTTTCTATTTAATGCTATTCATATTAACATTTTCCTTTCATGCACTGCCATTACAACTCTTTCTAAAAATTTGGGATTGTACATATGTTTTTGGCATTGCCTTAAAATAAACATAAGAAATGCATTACTTTTATTATTTTGAATAGAAAACAAAATATGACCTATACTTTTTTGCACTGACTTATTGGTTTGTTATTAATAATTAATTGGATAGCGTGCATTAACTTTAAACAATATAGCAAACAATATTTTAAACTGTTTATAAAATTTTGAATTTTAAAGGTGGCAATTTGTTAAAAGGGTTGAGTACCTTTCTAAAGATTACAAAAGATTATCCTACCTGTACCTTGCATAGGTACTTGTATTTATTTTTGCATGAGGCAAAACCAGATTAAAGTTTGAACAAATATTTATTATTTCAAATATAAATGAACGATATACATATACACAATTTTTCATTAAAAATGAAATTTTAAAACTAATGATTAATTAAGTTTTATAATATCCAGTCGTTAACCTTTGTTACATGATTTTCGGCGTAATATTAGCAACTTCGTGAAAAATAATAAAATTTAAAATTTAAAGTGTCTTGTTAAAATTATTTAAATCAAAACAAATAAAAATTTTATTTCTTCACTGTAAATTTTCACTTGACATCCAATTTTCTTTAGTAAATATGACGTTTATCGAGCTCGCAAATTCGGATTATTACGTGCTTTTCTTGTTAAATTTGGTGAATAGAGCTACCCAAATTTCTTTGATCTTGGGTCATGTATTTTTACTGCCATGTGCTGATTTTGGAAATGTCGTCTTTGCTGAACTTGTATCAGTAATTAAGACACCAAGAACTATTTATCAACTATTTAATTTCTTTATCTTGCACTGGACTTACAACAGTTGAATTAAAGTTGGAACCCAAAGACTTCGATTTCTGGTGGTGTAGGATCTTTTATAGATTTTCATTTACATGACTACGAAGTTTGTGCAAAGTCCTTTTAACCAATTCTGTCTGTTTTAAAAGTTTGTCTGTTTCTGTCTATTACAGAATACGTTAAACTTCCCATGGCTTCTAGCAATATATTTATTGGGGATGTTGACTTTATTGTACCCATCTGGGTTTCTCTAGAATTACATTTCCAACTGGTGCCGCATATTAATGGAAACTTTAACACTTAATTTTATTTAAAATGCAAATATTTAAGAATATATTTTAGCCTTTGGGTATTATTTAACTAAACTATAATATTTTCTTATGTTAATTAGACGTTAATTAAATTAATTATTTAATGTGTAATGAACAATAATATTTATATGAAATTTTTCAAAATCCCTTACAAATCCACTCATTTCATAACATACTTATGACTATCAGCTTGCATTTATACAACTTCAATTATGTACATTACAAGCATTTTCATGTTATGAATGCATATTTAAACAATTTTCCCTATGATTTGCTTCCCTCGTGTGATTCATTTCACTCAGTTTGATAGCACTGAAGGAATTAGCTAATCCAATGTTCAATATTGGCAGCAAAATTAGTATTTTAATTGGTTTAAAGAATTAAAATAGATTCAAACAAATGGTAGGTGATATTTAAAGAATTGGCCTGAAATTTAGGAAGATTATTTGAAATATGTTGCATAATTAAAGAAAACAAAAATATTTATACAAATTTAAACATTTTATATATATCATTATTTATGATGTAATACAATAACTTTAATACAATATGTATTATGTACCTATGTGTATTATATGTAATACATTACTTAATTTATATTATGCTATAATTGGTCCAGAGATATTTGGTTAAGTTCTCTGGTGATACAATAAACCGTTTTAATCAAAATCTTTGGATCAACTATACAATGCATTTCATACAAATAAATTATTCAAAGAAGCATTGATCTTAATCTCAAATCAGTCTATACATATTCAACACTTTTTCTCTCAAACATATATATAATTCAGTGTTTATTGTTGTTCTAAGCTCCCGCTCTTCAATAAATACATTTTTTTGAATAATAATTTGTTTCATATACATTTTAATACTTTTTAGAAAAAAATGTATGAATGCAAAAGCTTAGCTGCCTAATACTTTCTTAGAATTAATTAATTAACTTTAGTGCCCAACTAAAGAAGATTTTAACTTTCCAATAATTAAATAAATTATAAAAATTAATGAAAAATCATTGGCAAGTTAATATTAACTTCAAAAATATTATTTTAAAATTAAAATATCTAAAAGGAATACATTTTATATTAATTCTAAGGCTTGTTCTATATCATTCATTAAATCTTCGACATCTTCTAATCCAATTGATAATCTCACTAAATTATCAGTAATTTGTAACACTCTGCGTTGATCTTCAGGCACAGATGCGTGAGTCATAACAGACCTATAAATGTTAATAAATAATGTGTAACTTAAAATATAGGTACATGAACTTACGGCAATTCTGCTAAACTCTCATAGCCTCCCAAACTTTCAGCAAGGGTAAATATCTTCAAAGAACTTAAAAATATTTCAGATTCTTCCAAATTTCCTTTTAAATAAAATGAAATTATACCACTATGGCCTGATGTTTGTTTTTTGAATAATTCATGTTGAGGATGCGTTGGCAAACCTAGATTATTCAATGACATTACATAATAAAATATTTATAAGGTCTTTATTACCAGGATGAATTACTTTAAGCACTTTCGGATGCGATTCCAAGTATTTTGCTACGATTAAAGAACTTCGGTTATGTTGTCTCATTCGTAATGATAAAGTTTTTAAGCTGCGGTTAACTTGTGAACAGTCAAATGGAGATGGTACAATTCCCATTGCTATTAAAGCAAATGTAATATTTAAAAATACTTAAATTTTATATGTATTTACCGTTTTGTAAATAACGAAGTTTCTCGTGTATTTCTGGCTTGTTAACTATAACAGCACCCATGATAATATCAGAGTGTCCATTTAAATACTTTGTTAATGAATGTGCCACTATATCAGCTCCTAATGATAAGGGTCTTTGTAAATATGGAGTAAGAAATGTGTTGTCTACAGCTAACAATAAGTTATGTTCTTTTGCAATTTCCGATATACCTCGAATATCTGCTACTTTTAAAAGTGGATTTGTTGGCGTTTCAAGCCAAATTAACTATAAATTCAAATGTTAAAATACAGTATTATTACATCTTAGTGAAACATTACTTTTGTATTAGGTTGGATAGCCTTTACGACGTTGCTATTCTCAGTCATGCAAATAAATGAACAGGTAATACCCATTGATGCTGCAATTTTGCTAAAGAGTCTGTTTGTTCCACCGTAAACATCATCGCCACAAATTATATGATCACCATTACGAAGTAAACCGAGAACTGCAGTTGTTGCGCCCAATCCTGAAGAAAAGCAAAGCCCATGTTTACCTCCTTCTAAAGAAGCAAGGCAAGTCTCCAAAACATCTCGTGATGGATTTCCTGACCGTCCATATTCATATTGCTAAAATATAAACTGTTTATAAATAATTTTTCTCAGATTTATGAACTTTAGCAACAATTTTAAAGTAGTATATATAAAATAAAATGCAAACAAATATTTACTTTAGGCTTGGCCGGTTTAGGTTGCTTGAAAGTTGTTGACATAACAATAGGCGGCACAATACATAATGAATCCCATTGGTCTGGTTTTTGGCCGGCATGAATTGCAGTTGTAGAAAAGCCTTTTGGAAGTGGTAAAAACCCAGCGTTGTCTGTCATTTTTCTGCAAATGCCCTACTTTTATTTATATTTTTTACATAAGAAAAGACAATTTTAACCCTAGCATAGAAAACTTCTTTATATTATGTTACCGGATAAAGCGAATCTTGGAAATTGTTTGAATAAATGATAGGAGATATAAAATCAGCACTATTTAAACTTGTTTAATTTAATACAAATGTAATTAAAAAATGTTTAAAGAGAAAGGTCTGCAACACTCAAGTTAAAATACAAATATCATAGAAATGGAAATATTTAGGGCAGTTGTATTGTCTGTAAGCTGCAAAATCATACCAAGCATTAATAAAGGTTTGGCATCTGAATAAGAATTCATGTTAAAAAACCTTATAAGTAATTATTTTTTGATCCCATGATAAAAATATAACTGATTTAGAATTTATCTTTGAGTCTTGCCAAAAAATAAATTTATATTTAAAATGTATTTCTTAAAATTCGTTACGGCATTCTAATATCATTTTTAAGATAATTGTTTTTAAAGAAAAGCAGTACAAAATTTTACCAAGGTTAATATTTTACGGAACATCCTATATATGCATATATTCATTATTGCAAAATTAAAGTTAGGCAAATTAGATAAAAAAAACGACCTTTAATGAATTGCAATGTTATATGAACACGTAATTATAAGATAAAAAACGACACAATTTTCAAAAAAAATCTCAATTAATGGGTATTGACGTAAAGGGGAAGGGAATATCTAATTTAACCAATATGACGTAAGCTGATAATTACGAAAATTTAGTGATGTAGGTACATATGCACTATATTGATTACATTTTAAAAATCCTTTTATATACAACTTTAAGGGCATTCTTTTATAATATAAGTCAGGGGTTGCTATAGTAAACGATTATTATAATTTATTATTTATGTACATTTTCAATTAGAATAATTATCATTGTAAGCTTTATAATAGCGGTCATAAATTTTTTTATTTCTTATCTATGAATTAATCCAGAGTTTAACAATGTAATTTCTAGGGTATCTCTCAGTAACTAATTTTTTGTAATTCCTAGAATGTTATTTCCAGACGCATGTCTAGATAAGCGTAATTGAATGTCTCATATTTGAAAACCTAATTTTCAAGTTTTATTATTCAATTAGGTTAATTAATTTTTAATTTCTAAAGGAAATGTTTTAAATTGTACAAATAGATGGCGCGCTGTAAATAATCATTGAATGGAAGGTCACGTAATAGGTTTTTTTATATTAATTGGTAATTTACTACTGCTAATGAATTTTAACTAATTTTAATCATGAAATATATACAACTAAAAAAAATTTAATAATTGGACTTCAGAGAGGGGTAATAAATACACACTAAATTTAAAGTGTTGCGTCAGATTTTGTTTAAACATTTTTAAGTAGTGCTATAATTTATTGCTATTAAATAAAATAATTAAAAAGTCTAAAACAGTACTTACCTAAAGTGTATTCTTCGATGTACCCGGTTTAATAAGGAAAAGCGTATGGGTATCCAATGATGTACGTCTTGAACAAAATCGAATTTATGTAGTTACTTAATAAGAGATGCCAGTTTTGTACGACTACCTGTGCGAAATTAAATCTAAAAATTTGATAAATAATTAAATGAGTTTTATTATACTATTTCTCAATATGTATTATTATGTTTATATTGATCTATTTCAATATACATACTTAAGATAAAGTACTTTAATTTAAATTTATTGCAAAATGCTCGTTACTAAATTGATTAATATCGAGTTGGCAACAAATTTTCAGTAAACTGTTGTCAAGACAAATTGTTTCGCGCTAATATTCAAAACGAACAGGAAATGAGCAATAAGTAATAAAATAATTTTTAATCCCAAAAATCTATGTTGGTATTAAATGACGTCAATGATATCAGTGGCGTAACAACTACGATGGAGTTTTATTCCTAAATGCTTTATATTATGGTGACCTACTTTTTAAAGTCTACTATTATTCATAACACGTCTGACAAAAAATTAACTTTTCCCCCACCTAGGCGACAAAATCGTTCACTTCATTAAACAAAATGTTCTTGAAATTATGACTTTAGTGACAAGAGGTGTATTACAACAGTATAATTGCGGCAAATTTATAATAGGGAAATATGTGCTGTAAGACTTTTTGTCTGTTATAAGGTACATTATAGCAATGTATGTTTTTTAAGTAGTGAATTTTCGAGGTTATTCAGATTTTTCCGCTTGTATTAGATTTTGTACATGCTATTTTAAATATATAAAATATTAATGCTAGCCATCTATTGGCAAATTAAGGAAATAAATAATATAGTAAAATGGCGAATGAAAAATTATATACCACGGGACTAAAGTGCTTCTTTAATCCTAAGAGAGAAATAATCTCTCGAAGGATTAAATAGCACTTTTAGTCCCGAGGCACATACATTATTTTTTGCACTTTCGAAAAATTTGAAATCAAAAAGGTCGAAGAAAGTAAAATTGCGTGACTTTCAAATTGACATCATTTTATTTATTAATGTATGCTACACGGCAAACGCTATTTGCATTTAATTTACAAAGCGCTATAGAAACTTTTTCAGAAATATGTAATTTTGATTGGTTAATTTTCGTTATTGCCATGGTGAGCGGGATTAAATTTACTCCCTTAGGTCTAAAATAAAATTTGATTCCCTTGAGATTAAAAGTGACACTTTAGTCGCGAAAACAAGTGACTAAAAGTGGCGTTTTAGTCCCGAAAGTGCAAAAACAACTTTTTTCTCCAACCGTCAAATAAAGTAGTCATTTTTCACTGCGTTTAGTTATTAAAAGTTGACCGTTTTGTTACTAGTACAATAATGTATTGTTACTACGCAAAACTTCTAATCCTAGGAGAAAACGTAACCACTTTTAATCCTAGGTAGTAAAAGTAAAAACAAATATGTACGTCAGTCATTGTTAACTGATCATTTAAATTTGTAACGAAATTATTTAAATAATTTAATATACCTATTAAGTTCGATTGGAGAAAAAATAGTATATGTTATTTGGATTAAAAATGCCATTTTTTGCCTCGCAATTATTGCATTCGCTCGGCTACGCTACGCTTCGCCTCGCAAATACAAAGAATTCCTCGGCAAAAAACGATTCATTTTTAATCCTTATAACATAATATACTATTATGCAAGTATTTTTAAAAATTATTCGATAAGGGAACGTTCAAAAATTATGTAACACTTATTTATACATATTTTAACCCCCACCCCCCTGTGGTCACAATTTGTAACAATTTATAAAGTACCCCCAAAAAATTATGTAACATTTTTAAATCACCCCTCCCACTTTCCCTCCTAAAGAAATAAGGAATGTATAATTATACATAATAGTATATTGTTTATTTGTAAATTTAACAAAGAAAGTTGTACTACAATCGGTTATAGAGATGTGAGATTTATTCACCCAATTTTTAACTGACTTTGTTTATTGTAATTTTTGCTATGTAACATTTAATGAAATATCCCATCCCCCCCTTGTAACAAAAGATAACGCTTATCTTGACACCCTCCCCTCCCAGCAAGCGTTACATAATTTGTGAACGCACCCTAAGTATGTGTTTGTTGGAACTTTAAAAACAATAAAAATAAAAAAATATTTGTAATTAATTGATAGCTGACACCAAAGTACATATAACCTAATAAATATGAATAAAATGAGAATGATATAATGGCAGAACACATTTCTATGTTGCCGAAATGACCTTGATAGTTCAGAATGAAAAACTCATTGTATAAATTGACAAAAAGATTCAGAACAGGTCATGACTGTGCAGTACGATTGGTAACACTGATTCTAGGTTGCTATGATTTAAGATATAGCTGTCTCTTCAAATCTCTGTAAATTTTATAGTCTCGTTTTCAAAATTATTCGTTTTTCGTTTTGTGTTAGCATTGTAACACAAAACCTTACCTGTATAAATGTCATTTTTTATTTTAATTTGACTAATTTTATTGTAAGTACATATGACAACGTTACATTTAATTTAATTGTCAAAAGAAGGTTAGGCTAGCCTCGATTAGTGTAGTTGTTGGCATGTTTGCTTTTATAGCCAAGGGACGGGGTTCAAACCCAATTCAGGTCGGTACATTTTTCAGCGGAAAAAATTTTTAAAAAACAGTTCTCGAATAAGGAAGTAAAATCGTAGACTCCGTGTCAATGTGATGTTTGGCACGTTACAAATTCCTACTAGTGGTGGAACTCCTCCAGATTCGAAAAAATTCTAAGTAGACATAGCGAAATGTGATCATAGGTAGTTGAAACCAAGGGAGTTTCTGCATTCTAAAATTTCAGCCACAAAACAAAATAAAAGAGAACAACCTGTTGCAGTGCTTTGAAATAAATCTAACCAACCCTGTTCCGTCATTATTTTCTCAATTTCACTGCCAATTACGTTGAATACCATTATACTGACAATGGTTATCAAAGAGATTAACAGCAGGATAGGTAATTGCACTGGTTGCCACTGTATTAATAATAATAAACTTATCTGAAGATTGTAAAACTGGGCCTTAATAAAGCTTTTAGAGTAATTTCGGGAAAACTAAACTTGAAAATGGTTAGAGTTAGGTACAAACACCTACTCTACGTTTATCCGGTGTCAAATAAAAAAACATGTATTAAAAAAAACTAGTTTTCACTATATTACGTTTTTTAATTAATTATCGGATAAATCCTAATCGTACAAACACAAAGCAGGAAATCTAGCATTAATTTTCTTAAGTGGGTCTATGTACATATTAATTTTTCATCTAATATTCTCAACTACGATTATTAAGTATTCGGTTGTCTACATTTTTGGAAAAAATCCAAAATAACGTTTTGATGTTTTGATGCGTTCAGTTAAAAAATGCCTGCTGCAGTATTATCAACTGGGTTGTAAAATATATCGCAAAATTAAATAAATCACATCTAAAACTTAATGTAGTGTTAATTTTATATATAAAGTAGGTTTTATAGTTAAAATATTCTTACATTTTGCATAGATTACTGAGCTTTATTAGGCCTAAAAGAATTTATTTGAAGGATTCTAACTTTTCAATCAAATCAAAGTTAAATGGCAGAAAAAGCACGGAGCCCATTTATAACTAGAAAGCGTTTAAGTAATAGGCACTTCTTACCTAACAACACAAACACCAAAATAGTTTTAACTAATGTATTTTAGTATCACAGGTTTTGCGGTAAAACAGAAAAGCCGTTTACCACGAGCTGACAATAATCCATAACTTTTTGTGTTGTGTAATAATTTAGCTACATATATCCTTTCACAATTATTTAATAAAGTAAATGTTTAAGGCGGTCAAATTCCATTAATGGAAATTGGGTCAATTTTGGAGGTACAAAATTATTGTTTCGCAATGCTTACGCAATTATTAAAGAATCAGCATTTGCGCTAGGTTTATTATTGAATATTATATGAACAAGGATTAGAAGAGGGTCAAGAATTAAGTAAATGAGTACGCCACTGATTATATGATGACGTTCAACTTTTAACAAACTTTCCACCGAGGCGTCCTTTCCGGTTTCATTTGGCTTTATCATCGGAAGCGTGAGTTGGTAAGTAAAAGTTATATGGAATAATTTTGAAAATAATCATTTTTAATTAGTTTATTAGTTGTATTTGGAAACTTTTATGGGTTTTGCACTTAACTAAATAGTTTGTTCCATCAGAAAATTACGTGTGTGTTCAAAATGATTGGGTTACTAAAATATAGTTTATCATATAATGAAATCAGCATGTTAGCTTTAGTTTTTTATAATTCTGCATTAAATGCTTTATAAGCATGTAGCACGTAATACATGTGGTTATTGACCCTAGTCTAACCTATTAACGCCCCGATTGTTTTTGTAATTAGAGAATGTAGAATTATTAAAAAAATGCATGTAAATATTAAAATGTGGTAATTCATGAATATTGAAGAATTTGTGATTCCTAATAATTCGTTGTAACGAATATTTTAAATAATAAAAATTGTTAAATCTTTTATCGCAACTCTTATTATTGTATACACGTTTGGAAGTATTTCATGTGTTTAAGTTCAATTAATGCTTGGGTTGTATTTATCAGCATACAATACATAGCGTTGCAATGAAAGAGTTAATATCTTATTTAGTACTATACACTTACCTAGTCCGGCCAGCAATAACTAGAAGAATAGAACATGTTGCTCCTTAAATTTATTATCGAGGAAATCAATTGATCAATCTTAATTAAATGAATTTGCAGTTTCTGGCCAAGCATAAACAAATTGATCTTTGTACTCGCAGAACAATTAACTGACTTTTTATTTGACCGACAAAGAACACATGTTTTATTTTTTGATACATTATCTTGACATTGATCTTTAACCCTTATTGTATTGCCGTTTATTGCTTCATAATTTTTAGATACTGATCAAATTGACCGCTCATAACTCGTATATAAAAATATTTTGTGTTTTACAATTGCAGCAAAGAAGTGTTGCGACTCGCTAAACAAGCTCGCAATTTGTACAATTTGAAACCGATTTGTAGAAAAACAAAAATTACAGTCTGATTCTGAAATAAAAAACTTCATAGTTACTGCACAAATAAATTTGAAATAATATGTCCGTAAAAATGGTACCTTCCACCGGATACCTCTTAAAATTGTTTTTATGGGGTGACTAAACGGAAGGAGAATAAGACAATTCTGGGTGCGGGTTTTAATAATATTATTTAAACCCTCAATCTGAGCTGTAACAGTTCTTTCTTAAACTAAATAGCCTAGATCAGGGGTCGTCAACCTTTTCTGTAAAGAGACATTTTTAGAATTTATCCAAAATAATGCTTACGGAGCTCCATCAGTAACTTAAATATGAAATTTATGCATTAAAAGAGTTACAGGTTGCCGGCCCCTGATCTCAATCATTCAATTGAATATCATGTATGGTTTACATTAAAAAATGC
>JAHWXV010276503.1:0-10712 GCA_024586415.1 Phrixothrix hirtus | reverse complement strand
TGATTCATATTTATCCTTACTACTGGATCCTAGTAGTTGTGAGTCGTATATTTCTATATTTGAATTATACACAACCTCTATAAATATTAATGTCATAATCATAGATATCGGTTACTGCAATGAGTCATTTGGGGACTACATCATCTATTTTATTCTAGAAAAAGGTACTGGATGTATCTAGAATTTTCAATCAGATTTCTATTGTTTCTAATTTTCGTTACACTACCCTCTCCTTAAGACTGTTATTTCCCGTAACAATGACCTTGAACTTTGCACTTGCGATGGTTCTATCCTCATTGGCGAATGTCGGAATCTGCATTGCGATCTATACTTGCAGCTCCATTTGTTGATAAAATGGCAGTCCACAGATTTTGTAGCTGGTGGAATTCCATTTAGATTCTAACTACACACCAGGATCTTGACACCAGTGCCTCGAAACACTACCTTCAACATGTTACGTACTACGCGCCCATCAAGTTGGTCTAGACCGCAGCCGAGTTTTGGTACAGCTAACTTTCTACTGGCGCCAGCACCAATATGTTTCCTTAAATCCCATAACGCCTTCCACAAGTCTTCATAACGTGGCTTTTGATAGGACGATGCTTTCATCACAAGGTAGTAAATACTTCGCATACCTTAGCGGTGACGGCGTAGTAGGTGACATGCCTTGCCAATTTCTGGTTCTTGTTGCAGTATTTCTTCTACACCACCATACCTGTTCTTAAACCCAACTGCGATGCCATTGGACATTCGGACGTCTTTAGCGACACAATGGGCCAAGGGGCACTCCTCTGGTACATCAAACAGATTTCTGTACTTCTCAGTGGTAACCCCAAATCTAACTTTGGTAGTCATAAAGTCAGTAAGTGATTGTTCGCTGTTTTTGACTTCTAATTCTTCCAATTCAAAATGGTTCGCCCTTTGCACACATTCTCGCTGTTCTGGTTCTGCGTTGCTCCTAGCGTATGAGACTAACCGATTCATGTGCATCACTTTGGGTTTTCATAATTCGGTGGATTACATCGTTGATCCTTTTTATCACTTTATACGGACCTTCCCAAAATCTTTGTAATTTGGGAGATTGACGTCGTCGTTGCTGAGGTTGATACAACCAAACTAGAACATTGGGTTGAAATTCTCCCATTTTGGAATTTACATCGTACTGCACTGTCACTCAATCGCTAGCAATTTGGATGTTGTTGCGAACTTTCCATTGTATGGCATTTAGTTTCTTTCGTAGGCTTTCAGCATATGCATTTCCAGCTACCTCCTCCTCTCCAGCCTTACTAACAAACTCCAAATCACACATTAGTCTTATTTCACGCCTAAACAACACTTTAGCTATGGTCTCTCCTGTCGTTTCATCTTTCATGTACGGCTGATCGATATGCCATCAGGAACGGATGCAAGTACTGGTCCCAACTTCTTTGATGGTCCGAGACAATTTTTGACAAATATTATCCCATTGTTCGATTCATACGTTCTACCATTCCATCTGACTGTGGGTGAAGAACAGTTGTTCTGATTTTGTGTATCTTCAACAGCTGGCAGATGCTTTGGAACAAGGCTGACTCAAAATTTCTTCCTTGGTCTGAATGTGGTTGCAAAGGAATCCCAAAACGACCAAACAGTTCTTTTACTAAGATCTCGGCCACTGTATCTGCATCTTGAATAGGTAAAGCGTATGCTTCGGTCTATTTACTAAAATGGTCCGTTGCAACCAAGATGTATTTGTTTCCTGGTTCAGTTTCTGGAAGTGAACCAGCTATATCGATGGCAACTCTTTCAAATAAACTACTCACATTATATAGCCGTTTCAGTGCTTTTCGTCTTCCCAACGGACCGTTCTCAGATGCACATACTACACATTTTCGACACCATTCCTTAACATCATCCTTGCAATTCATTCAGTAAAATCTGTCACGGATCTTTTCCAGAGTTTTCTCTAATCCCATAGGCCCTCCTGATGGACCATCATGCAGCTGTCGTAGAATTGCATATACTCTGTTTTTCGGAACAACCAACAGGATTCGTCTTCTGCTTCCATCATCACTTTCCAGGGCTCTTTTCAAAAGGCCATCTTGAACTTGCCAGGAGTTCCATTGGGAACAATATGCTTTAACAATCGGATTAAATGAGACCACTTCCTCCCAACCTGGTCCTCGACCTTCATTCTTCCATTTTAATGGCACCTTAAAGTTTGGGTCGTTTTTTTGATCTTGTTTAACATTATCTGAGTTCCAATGATCGTTATTTATAGTAGTACGGTTGACAAGAGGATCTTTAACTTTTGACTCCAACCGAGTACATTGCTTACAGTTTTTTTGTGCAAGGCCGTCTTGATAAAGCGTCAGCATTTCTATGAGTTTTGTCGGCACGATGTTTAACTTCAAAATCATAATATTGCAGCCGTTGAATTTCAACGCTGCGCGATCAGTTCTCAATAAAAATTTCGTCTATAAAGGTATTTGTAAAAATGTTCAACGACCTTTATCATCGCTGACAATTATTTGCGCGTAACACAATAGTTCCTCTCACACTTGGACAACACTTTGCTAAAATACCCAATTACTCGTTCTTGCACATCTTGAATTTGCGATAGCAATGCACCAATGCCGACGTGACTAGCATCGGTGTCTAAGACAATCCTTCCATCTATTTTCGGGCAACTGAGTATAGGTGGCGTTATCAATGTTTGTTTAAGTGTTTCAAATGGCTCCTGGCAGCTATTGCTACATAAATAAATAATATAAATAAATGGTCTTCTTCAGTAAGTTTTGTAAGTGGTTTTGCGATGTCTGCAAATCCACGTACAAATCGCCGGTAGTAAGTGCATAACCCCAAGGGGATTCTTAATTCATGTTTATCTTTCGGTTGTGGCCATTCTCGTACAGACTCAATTTTCTCTGGGTCAGCTGCCACTCCTTTTTCAGAGACTATATGACCCGACGGATTTCACTTTGTTTTGAAACAAATTGCAGTTTTTCGGACTAAGTTGTAGATGTGCACTTCGTAGTCTTTGAAACACCTCTTCGAGATTTTTCAGGTGTTCCTCGAAGGTCTTTCGAATAACTATGACATCGTCAAGTATATGAGACATGTTTGCCAGGACAGTCCTCTCAGGATCAATTCCATTAACCTTTAAAACGTTGCTGGTATATTGCACAAGCCAAAAGGCATCACAGTGAACTGCCAAATACCAAGTCAAATAGAGAATTCTGTCTTTTACCGGTGCTCAGGCTCCATACCAGCACGCTAATATCCACTTTTCATATCTAAAGTCGAAAACCATTCGAAGCGAGAGAGTCTGTCCAAAGTGTCGTTAATTCTGGTTAGAGGATAGCTATACTTTTTGGTCACATTATTTAAACGACGGTAATCTACTTAGAATCTTTTTAATCAGTACAACTGGCGATGCCGAATGACTGCTGATTGGCTCTATTACCTCTTCACGGGCTATATCCTTGATGATCTGTTCAGCTTCCCTTCGTTTGGATAAAGTTAGCCTCCTTGGTCGTTGAAATATAGGTTGCGTATCACTGGTATTTATTTTGTGCGCCACAACATTTGTTCTTTCTTTCAAGCACGTCTGTGGCAAATATATAGGCATATCGTTAGATCAACTGACTTGATTTAGCCTTTTGCTCAGGGGATAACCCGTTATCCATGGATTCCAGTGTAGCATGCAGTTTAGACAAATTCTATATGGGCAAAACGTTCTCACTGGTATTTGTGCAACGTACCACACATGAAATAGGTGTGAATGATCCTAATTCAGTGCCCTTGTTGAGAGTTATCTGGAAGATATTGACATTCATCAAGTGAATAGGTGTTGTTTCCTTGACCTTGATCAACACTCTTCCAGCCAAATATTTATGTTGCTGGTTTTTAAAATTCCTATACAACCTACCCGGAAGTCTCCATCCGGTTGGCCCATAACTATTGTTTTACTTTTCGGTGGTAATGACAGCTCTTCGGCGAGGATTATTTTTATTGCATGGGCATCTTGTTTATTAATGGGTATCTCTTTTTCATCAACTCCTATGACATTATTCTTTAAGTCTAATGCAAAGCCAAACTCATATCCTTTATCCATACCCAATATAACAGGTTCCTCAATATCAGCTATGAGCATACGATGCGTTAACTACCTATAACCGATCTCAATATCTGTAATAATTTCATTATGAGCGGTTGTATCATTGTCTGTAGCTGTACATAATCGCAGCGTTGAAGGCAGTAATATTCAATTCCCAACAATGTTTGGTTTCACTATTGTCTTCGTTGCTCCTGTGTCCAGCAGCATTTTGCAGTTTATCCCTTCAATTGTTCCATTAATGTAAAGACTATCGGGTTTATGGTTTAACGATGCCACTTGGATGGTGACTTCCGGGACATGACTAGCAGAGATCGATATTTGTCCCTTCACATCGATCCTTTCTAGGTTCCCTGATGCTTTATATTTTCAGTAGGACTGTTTATAGCCCGTTGGCAATTTTTGTGTACATGTCCCCATTTATGACACTTCCAGCATTGTGGTTTACGTCTCTTTGATTTTTGGGTCTTAAGTACTTTCAGTAGCATATTTATAGAGTATCAACGTCATCTTACACTTCTTCTACTGTACGTACGCGAGCATGGCACTTCGATGCTTGTTTGTCCGCTTCAAACTCTAGTGCATGAGCCAATGCACAAACAAGGTCACACGGACGTACTAATCTAAGTGTCTGTTGTGTTTCAGAATCCCTAAGACCATCGATAAATGTTTGCACCCCAATTTGTTCAATAAAACTTTCTGGAGTCGTTGTGTATGCTATCTTACTAGCCGTACAATTTTAGCTTCGAATTCCTGGGGGTTCTCTCTAAGCATCTATAGACGATTTCTTAATTGGGCACAGTAAATATGTTGCAGAAGATTATCTCCATATCGCATTTCTAATCGTGAAACAAGGTAAGCCTTAGAATTGTTCATATTACAGGTTCATGGCTTTTCACTTGTGCCGAATCAATTCTTAAAATTCGTGCCATCTTTAGGAGAAATCATCTTCTTTATATTAATTATATTAAAATACCTCCTAATATAAACAATAAATGGGTTTGCCATTATTTGTCATTGACACCCACACAGGTTTATGTGTTTAAAAGGAAATTTTGCATTTTCAATCAGCGTGTCGAATGAGTCCCGCCTCAGCTGTCACCGAGTGCACTTGTGTTCCTTGACAGCTGTATCTTTTGAGCTCTATTGTGCTGTAACTTAGGCCCCTTCTACTTGTAGCGGTGGGTCGGGTGCAGTACAAACAACATTTATGTTGCGAATTGTGCTTTTTTGGAATTCGAGTGCTTTTCGCAATGGCAGATTCATGGCACTGCTCTGAAAAGATCGAGAGACGACGCCTACATCGTTATAGAGGCGCCACCTCTGCCACTTCCACGGCTGCGAATTCTTTGGATATCGTAGTCAGCGAAGAAATGGCATTAATAAGAAATGAGAGAATCAACAAGCTGCTGGCAAAAATTAAGTATGTCCAGCAACATGGAATCCCAGGGCCCGAACAAGAAGCTAAGAAGCCCACGCCAGCCAGTACAGGCGCAATCTTGAAAAGGCCAACTGCTGCGAAGAAGCTAAACACCCACTCCTACGCCTGCGGCAACTTCTCAGCAAGTTGCCGAAGAAGCAGCTATGAGGATGCCGGGGGAAGCCGAGCACTCCTCCGCCAATATGAAAGCTGATGATAGTTTCCAGCAGCAGAAAGGGATGAAGAGAAAGCCCGCCAAGCAGGTCAATCACGGACCTGCAGCAAAAATCGCTACGGCCAACTGGTTCGACATGCTGGCAGATCAACCGCAAGATCGCGCCCGACAGAGGGGAAGGCCACCTATTCTGCCAGTAGTTCTCAGGAACAAGGACCAGCGGCTTAAGGTCGACCTCAAAAACTGGGCGTGAACATCAGAAATGCCAAAAATGTGGCTCTTGTCATAAAAATACAGCTCGCCACAGAAGATGACTTCAGAAAAGCCACCGCTTTTCTGAGGGAAAAGGAACTTCCATTCCACACGTTTCTCCTAAATAAGGAGAAACCACTGAGGATCGTCGTCCGCGGACTACCAGCGGAATTGTCCAAGGACGAAATAAAAGAAGACCTACTACGGCAACGGCTCCCTATGTTATTCGTCAGGAGGATGCACAAGGGAGCAGAAAAGGTGCCAATGCCCCTTAATTACCTGGAGGTCGACAAAACCCCCGAAGGGAAGGCGATATGCAACCTTAAGGTCATCTTAGGGTTGTGTATCACTATTGAATTCCCGCGTAGGTCCAAGTACGTGGTACAATGCCACAGGTGCCAGATATTTGGACATACGCCGCGACGATGTAACGATGCACCGAAGTGTGTGAAGTGCGGCGAGAATCACAGCACGGGCGAGTACGTAAAGCGTCGAGAGGACCCGCCGAAGTGCTCCAACTGCGACGGTGGACACACCGCCAATTACATAAGGGGTGTGCAAAGCGCCCACAACCTTAAACGAGACCTACAGCCCGAGCCGCAGAAGACCCACGCCCACGTAGTAGCATGAACTACGCCGCTGCAGTAAAAGGGGAAGACCGCAGAGTATCAAGAGGTTCCACTCGTAGAGAATCCGACAACAGCCAACTAACGCTGGAAAAGCTCCTTCAAGCGGGCTGCCTCCTGATGGAAGCCACTAAGGAGTGTGGTACCTTCGCAGAAGGCATTGCAAAGTTGTTGCAATGCCTGCCACAACTTCTAGAAATTTTCCAAAAATAAATCCCAGAAAAGAACCACACTCCACCCACAAGGGCAGTCGGTACGTTTACGTACCGACGACAAAAGACCCGTTTCAAAAGGAACTTTTCCGAAGGAGGCAAAGAATGGATATCTTGGTATTCCAATTGCCATTCAAAAACAGTCAACAGACAGTCAATCAGCGTGTCCAGTCACCCAGCAGTGATGAGCCCAACTACGGCGAAACCATTGGTCTGCTAGTGCTGTGTCACGCTGTTTGGAAATGCAAACTTTTATATTTTTACCTATTTAGTTAAGTTAAAAATCTTTTGGTGAGAAGTCTTAGAATTGTTCATATTACAGTTTCATGGCTTTTCACTTGTGCCGCATTGATTTTTAAAATTCGTGCCATTTTTAGGAGGAATCTTCTTCTTTATATTATTTATATTAAAATCCAAAGCATTTACACGACGAAGGTTTACCTCAGAATGACTGAACTGTGCGATTCTGTCCTGGTAAAGAGATGAAAATTGGAATCCTTCGAACATAATCGATTACAAGCAATATTAAAAATTATGAAAATAAAAAGGTTGTAATTATGAATACAAATATTTAATCAATGAAAATTTAATGATGAATATAAAATTTATTTAACTCGAATTATAAATATCTTAATATGCAGGATGAAATAAAATAAATGAAATTTAATTAAGAATGCAATTTATTATTTTATAAATCAAGAAATGCCTTTAGGTATTAATTAAATAAAAGTAAAGTAATAGGTGAATATTAAATATTAGTTTTGTTTATAAAAACAAGTTAATTTAAAAGGCCAAAAAACTAATATAATCAAAATTTACATTTATTTTAATCCTTTTAATCCGGGTTAAAATAAATGTAAATTCTGATTACAATAGTTTTTTGGCCTTTTAAATTAACCTGCTTTTTATAAACAAAATTAATATTAATATCCTAACAAGAGGCATCAGAATCCTTTCTAAAAAAGTAATAGGTGAATGCTACAGGCTCCTGGGGTAACGCAAAGCTTGCGTTTTTAAAGAAAAACCTTAAAATATAATTGTACTCAAGTTACGTGATTAATAAAACATTGTAGGTGCTTCTTACTTATCCGTCTTAAGCTTCAAGATGAAAAGGCTTTATAGGCATGCTGTTGGGAATGCGCTGTACAAAGAAATCAATAACTACTGCAGCGATTTCGTTGGAATTTTTGTTTGCAAATGAGATGGTAGCTGACGGTGAACTCGCTAAATGTTAATACAAACAAAGCATCATACAGAAACAACATGTCTGATTATCCCTAGACGACCCTACAAAATTTATTTGGTGCATTATCCACCAGCCAAGCTGAGTTCTAGCTGTCTCTAATTCTGAGATAGTACAATCTCCAATTTTTCGGCTTTTGCAGAAGTGTTTTTTCTGATTATTTTACTTTTAGAAATCAACTGCAGCGACGTAGTCGGGGAGGGCGGGGGTTCGGGGGTTCGGAAGACTCATGCTAAATTTGGAGAGGTCCATATCTAGAGAGATCTCACCACCATCTCCAAATATTTTAAGTGGTCAAACTGAAGGATCCATTCTGAGGGATCACATCAAAAAAGAATGTTAAAAATTTGACGAAGGAGTTAAACAAAAGAGTAAGGAATCAAACCAAAGGTTTAAACTAAGGGGCCAAATGAGAGTACGATGTACAACTATGTTTTAATACTATTGTTAGACATCATAATTAATAAGCAAACAATTACGTGTTCTAACATTAGAAATTTAAATAAAGTATCGTTTAGTTTAAATTTCTAAAATAAATTTTGCTGTAATATGAAATAACCAGTAATATTAAGTTTTAAGCTATGTTTCACAGATTATAAAGATATTATAAGTTTGCAAGGTTTAAAGTGCCCGGAATAAATAGATTGTGCGTGAGTTTTAAAATTTATGAAAAAAAATAAAACTTCAAAGCATTGAGATGTAAAACGGACTTATGCAATGAAACGTTTTACATAAAATCTCTTAGAGTAAAGACATCGCCAAAAGGGAAGCACCTTTTGCCGACCACAAAAAGAAACCGGGGCCTAAGCTGTAAAAAGCAAAGGAAAAGAACCTCTAGTTGAACAGAAATTTAACGTTCGTTATTTCAAAAAAGAAACTAAAAATTTTGAAATCTGGAATCAGCCATTGGATAGAAAATATAGCAGTGGGATGTCCGAATGTTAATATACCTTGGATGTGAGTATCGCTGGTGAACCAATCAAGCCAAGCTAAGTTGTAAGGTCCGTTGACAGTAGAAAATGTAAATGTTCTTACTTTGTGTCATGTTTGTGTGAGTCGTGACATCATTGAGTTTCTGAAGTTTACATATCAATGTAAACATTTTACTAAGGTAACAGGAAAATAATATCCAATGGTCATAGGCGCAATCTTAAGAGAAGACCGCAAGTTTGAATTGGATATTTACAAGGGACGTAAATCCTTTTAAAGACAGCTAACCTGGAATTTGAATAGCCGGATAGAAGTCTAGTATTTTAACATCGAAGAAAATACTAACGAAAATTAATCCGTAAGTGTATTTATCAATTTTTTGAAACGTACATTGAACAAAGGGAAAGTGGTTCATGTTAGTTAATTAAATTTTAAAAATAAAATTCTGTTTTAATTTGAATAAATAATTTTAAATAACCAGAAGTTTTTTCCCTAATACACATGAATAAAATGGAGTAAATTCTTGTTTACTACCTGTCATTAGCTTGCAAAGGTAATCGACCGAAGGGTTTGTAAACATTATATGTTTCTTTAGGATTTGTGCATTTTAATATTTGAATGTGAATATTATTAATTTATTATTTCATTTAATTTGAATTTTCAATAAATGTACAAATCGTAAAATTTTTGTTCTTACTTGGTGGAATATAAATAAGTCGTTAATTACATTTATTGGGTGAGATAGCTAGGGTAACTAACGTAAATATTTGTCTAGACCGATTATGCAAAAGGTCTTCAGCAGGTAAACGTAAAGCATTGTAAACATTAGAATCCGTTATACGGAAGGATTTTAATCTTGAACTGGTTGATAAAGACCAATGCAGTTCGAACTAGTTCCTTCCTTCATTTTAACACCAAACAAAGATTATGTAACTAAAATATGTAATCAAGCAATTTATTATAATTGTTTATAGCAGCCAAACGAAGCAAACAACACTTTATTTTCACAGTTAGCAGAATATTTAAAAGAAGTAAATTATATTTTTACAGTGTGGACGGAAGTATTTTTAAAGAATGACGTCATGCTTAGACATGGTTGCTTATATGCTGGACTGGAGAAATAATGGATAGTGAACCTTGAGCTCCTCTAAATGTCCTACAGACACTAAGCGGTTGTGCTGCTAATTGCATTTCTCAGATAAGTTAAAATTGGTGACTGAATTAACCGCAGCGCTCTCAAGCGACACATTTTTGCTAATAAAATGATTAATTATTAGTAATTTTGAGTTTTCTTTTCTTTCTTAAAAAAGTGTTGTATTTTATTACTTAAAAAGCATGAATTTTATACGGACCAAAAAAGTCCATCATTTTAGAAATGTAGATCCCCCATAAATATACCTGGCTATGCCCCTGAACTGATATATGCAATACAGAAAACATTTTGATGAATTTTATGCTTCTTTCATTAAATATAATAAAGCAATACGTTGCGTTGTAATAAATATGTCAAAATGAAAGTTAAATTTAGGTTGGTCATTTTATAAGAGAATTTCTGATTAAAATTAATAATTGTTTTAATTAAAGCAGAGCTGACGTCTATTTCAATAAATGTAAATATAAAAATAAATACAAATGTTCATGAAAGTGGCGTTGTCAAGCGCAGACAGCGGCGGCGCGTAGTGGTATGTCTTGGGGGTGCACAATCCGAAACAAACGTCTTTACACTACAGCGAATACAAAAACACTGAGAGCACAACT
>JAHWXV010276493.1:0-10186 GCA_024586415.1 Phrixothrix hirtus | reverse complement strand
ATAAAGGTTGTGTATAATTCAAATATAGAAATATACGACTCACAACTACTAGGATCCAGTAGTAAGGATAAATATGAATAAATGAAATTTTTAAAAATCGGAAAAGGCACAAATATCGAAAAATTTTCCTTGTGAATCTGACGGTATTGTTGGCTCTCCGAGTCTTGGTAAGTTAGTATAAACATCGTTACTTCAAAAAGTGGCACATTTATTGAAAGCTTTTCAACAGGCTGGTATATGGTCCTTGATAGTGGAATGGTTAGCACGTTGTAGTATCTATCCAAAAATCCTGGGTTCAAATCCCGGCCAAGGAAAATGTTTCGATATTTGTGCCTTTTCCGATTTTTAAAAATTTCATTTATTCATATATTGTAATAACTTGTTGGTTAAAAATTTATGATTACTGAAACAAAACGTTACGTCTCTTATTGTTTTTGCTTTAGAGTTTGACCTAGTGAGAATTTTCTGATTCCTTGTTTACGTAGATGCACCAGTTATCCTCAATTAAGTGAATTTGAAAGGACGCGAATAATAAGAATGGGAATTTGGAATAAATCTTCGGGCAATTAATCACCATCTACCATAATGCGATTTGAAGTATACGAACAGAAGAACAGATTCATCAGGGTCATAGAAGTAGCGGAGTTGTTCGCATAACAGTAATCATCTAGAACGCTTTCTAAGAATAAATGCTGTTAGGAACTCCTTTAATACCACCAAGTCAGTTACAAATAAATGGTTGGCTGCTATAGGACATGTATCTATTAAGTTGTCCTAATGTGTCATTAACTTAATAGTCCGAACGGCAACTTCAAAAACACCCGAGGATTTCCTACAGCACAAAACTTTCAGGCTGGGTAGAATCCATAGCGACAATGAAAAGCCCGAGGTTGCCTGAGAGGAACCTGTCGCAAAAGTGGAGAAAGGGCCAGTTCCGATGAGAATTTCGTGTCGTAACCCGTCATAAGAGAAAACGACTTTGTTGAACAACTGTATCTTATTAATTAGGTCAAAAAAAAGTTTTAGTGCTTTAATATTTTACCTACGATGCATTGTTTTTGAGATATGTCATCTCAACGTGAAACTTGTTTTGATCTTTGAAGTAGAATATTTCGGGAGGCATGCGTTGCCCAAAAAAAATATCAAGAGATAAAAAATTTGCATTTTAATCTAGTTAATAGAAATCGTGAATAAAAAGGTTAGGTTGTTTCAAGACCACATTAATAGCCTCAATCAATAGAATTTTTAAACTACGAACCTTTTTTTTCATAGATAGTTTGCAAAATGTTTGGTTATCAAAGTATTTCCACGTATACGAAGCGATTACGTAGTTTTATTTCTTGCAGCCAGTGGCATAAATTAAAACTAAGATTTCCAGCTATTTGCAACAGCTTAAGAAGTAGCAACCCAGATTTTATTGTCTTCGAAGGTTCTATATGTTTAACAGCTCATCGAGAACTACAATTTGGCATTGATTTTGTTCTGTAAACTTTATAATTTGGTTACAACATGAAATTCGCACTGGCAACGACGCTCTTCTCGTTTTGGTGACGAGTTCCGCTTAGGCAACCTAGACGCTTTTTCATTGTCGCAGTGAGTTCTATCTATCCTGTAAGTTTCGTGCTGTATGAAATCCTCTGGGGTTTGCAGTCGCTGCTTGGACTATAAAGGTAGCGGCAAGGAACGTTGCAGTGGTGTCAGAAACATGTTCTTTAGGAACAGAAATGTAATACGGTTCTATTTAGTGATGAACCCGATTATGCCTATGGTGCAAATATAGATAGACTCAGAAAGGCCAGTCGTAAAGAAAGGCGGGACAGTGCATACTCAAGAGGTTATGGTTTTGTCGTATCATAACGTATGGATGTAGGTCTTCTTTGCCATTTTTAAAATGATAATATCTGGGAATCCGATATATTGTCCTTTCTTCATGGACTATAAAAACTTATTTTCTTGCAAGATAACGGTGGACCTCGTACAATAGATATCCCTAGAGATGTCGCCGTTCATTTGTGGCCAATAAAATTATTTGATCTGTCATCTATAGAAAATGTATGCAAACGATTGAGCTATTTTCGTACTCTCCCGACAAATTTACAGCACCTCGGGAATGAGACATTACAGGAAACGCCCTACTAAACAAAGATATTGTCGACCTCATTTGAGGATCACTTTACAGAATAAAGAAGTGCATTAACTTACGAGGAGCTCCAACTAACTATTCAATTTTGGGAGAAAAACCATTCAGACGATCCTACAATTTTATCCTTGTAGCAATTTTTAAACAAAAAATACCGTTGCTTTCTCATCGATATTCATTCATCATACCAGATCAGCGCAATTCCTTTATGTTTTGGACCCGTAGACGTCAGATGTTACTTACGTTTTCATAAAAATATAATAAAGTCTTTTCACAGAGGTAGCTTATTTTTATAAAGATCCGCAGGCCGCAATGTGTGCTAAGTTGCCGAACCCAACTGATGTGGTAATTATTATGTTTGCCTCAATTCCTAAGATACGCGGATTCAAACCAGATCGAGGTCGATACATTTTTCAACGCAGAAAATTTAAAAAACATGTCTTCTTCTCGAAAAAGGAAGTAAAATCGTAGGTCCCGTACCAATGAGATGCTTAGCCCTACTGATGGTAGAACTCTTCCAGATTCGGCAAAATTCTAGTAGGTATGACGAAATTACCATAACAATTCTAGACAAGAGGACCAAGGGAATTTCCGCAACCTGAAGTCTCAGTCACAAAATGAACAGCAAACAACGTTAAGTTGTCACTTTGTTTATCATAACCTCAAATAAAAATATTCAAGGACGACGTAGTAAATGAACGAAAATCTTGTAAATGCAGATTTGAAAGATCACTTTTTCAATGATGAATTTAAAATTGGCCCATCGAGAAGTTGTAACACAAGATCACATCTGCACCAGTTGACAAAGAGTTGGAAATTAGCAAAATGAGCGTCACGCAATTTGGGGTCATTTAAAAACTAAATGTTTTTCAGTCGAATTTTAAAATATAATAACAAACGGATCGTGTACTCGGAATACAAAAGATTTTACAATTAGTTATCTCCAGGTGACATTTTGCTACAAACGTAAAAGACGCAACTAAGCCCAAAAAAAGTATTGCTATGTGTATAGTAGACTTCTGGAAGAATCAGTAATCAGTGGTAAAACCATCGCTATTGATATCTATTGTGAACAACTAGAACAAGTTCAGAGCAATAGTTGGAAAATAGTCAAAATTAGCATAAGGAAGAGAGTTTTGTTTTTTAGGAAAACGCTCGAACAGAATTTCATTTACTCCTCAGTCTGGATGACCATAGTAGTGATAAATAGTTCAAGGATGACAGTGCTTTGAAAAAAGACAAAATGTTCGTCAGTAAAGCGGGAGGATTTTGTTAAAATGAGGTTAAACCACTGCCTATTTTGACGAATAAATACGCTTTAAATATAAAAAACTGCAAAACCATTCTGGGTATCTAATTTCGATATGTTTTCAAGATATAAAAATTTTCGGGACTAATTTTGGCGGAAAAACAATTTCTAGAAGTTAAGCCACCATGATAACAGTCCTGCAATTTATTAAATATTGGTTATCGTATCTTCATGAAGGAGGAGCGCGTGTTTCGTAACTTTTTAAGGGAGTTACCTTAAACCTTTACTGAAAATTGCATACAAACCTCTTCGCTTGTGTGTATTGATCAACTATAATTTTACCTAAACCTTTTAATGGTGCATCTAAACCTATCTAACTGTTTGAGAAAGTCGAGAACAGATCTATTGTTTCAAAAATATTGCAATTTGCACGGAGTTTATGTGCATGCGTGTAAAATTGTCAAAACGCTAGTTTCAGCATAATAGAGAAATAATTGAGCGGCATATTTGAATGTTGTGAGATAGTATAATACAACCCCCTTATTTGCTATTCAACACCAGGGGTCTACGCAATGTTTTTATTCAGAAGGCAACTTATATACCTACAAAATATTTAACGTAAAATTTATAAAGTAGGCGTTAAAATTCATTTTCAAACTCTTAGTTGGTATTTGTAATGAACTTATAAGAAGTTGTCAAAATATGCAATAAATTAAAAGAACTACAGGAAATAAAAATGTAGCATTTATAAGTCCATCGACATCGTGCGCATAATTTAAACATAAGGTTGCATCTCTTTCTCTTTGATATTCTTATTAACAGAGCCATTAAAGTATTTTTATGAATGAAACTAATTATAATTGTTTGTTGCAAGCTGAAACAATGAAAAGAAAATGAATATAAAAATGTCTACGATTTTTATTGAGAACCAGAATATAAAAACTAGCTTCTATAAAGAGAAACCGGTACTTGCGGAAATAGTTTTGATTGGACTTGCAAAAATTGTACATCTGAGATCTTGAATGTCAGACAGACATCAGTAATCTACTATTGATTGATTTAAGGTGCACCTTAGCCGCAATTAGTAATTAACCGATGCACTTTCCGGATATCTGAGGGAAATGTCAATCTGTTAAGATAATTTCGGAAACTAACCAGGCATCTTTAACCATTCATTAAGATAGAGGTGCTTTAAATCATAAAATAAAGTAGAATACCGGCGGAAATTTATGTTGAGCAAAAACATATCAGATAATTAGGCAAATACAAAATTGTTTTCGTTTATTTGTTTAGTCTAAATGAGATATAATTTCAAGGTTCTTAAATCAGAGCAACCGGTCGCTCCATAAAATATTTGGCATCTTGCGAATGTTTATACGTAACCTTAACACGATCATTTAATTTGTTAGAATTTTTTATCGTATTACAAAAACGTGGGACGAGTATAAGAGCATTAAAGTTGGAAATGAGGGAATTTAGGATGCCCGTAAAACACAAGGACGTTTAAAAGCATCCAATTAACGGTAAGCCTAAAAAATGTGATTCGAAGGGTCAAAGCAGCAATTCTCAGCAACACCACGTAAGCTGCTACCTGCAAAGCGGCTGAATCAAAAAACCAAATCGGTTTTATTTGATTTCTGAAAACGAGTTACCCAAATCGAATGCAGTCAACTATCGTTCTCTTATTTATAAGCTCGCTTTGACGGTGGGTGGCCGAATAAGCTATGCTGACAGATGAAAAGTTTCCACAGATCTTCGATTGGATAACTTGAATCCGGTAGCCAATTGGCCCGACGCTATGGCCGCTTAAATATGTACATTCCTAACCCCAAATGCACGGTATAATAAAATTCTGGTATCGAGGGTGTCTCACGACACCTGCTTTAATTCGTTACCTTACACAATCATCAATTGCACACGACTTTTAGTAATCTTTTTGATCAAAGGGATGCACATAAAATCTCTGTTACATGTTCATTGCCGTTTATTCAAACTCGGGACAAATTCTTTTACGCTCTCTAAAGCTTTTTACCAAGTCAAGCTAAATTTTCAATTAAATTACTTGCTCTGAAAACTGAAGAAAAATAGTTTTGAGTATTATAAATGTTAAATTAATTTGAAATACGGAAGAATCGATAGGATTTTTATTCTTATTCAAGTATAACTTAAGTAATGCATAAATTATCAGAATTTTGCGTAATTATGCAGCCTGCTTATTAATTTGTAGTAGCCGTACCGCATAATTCCTCATATTTTAATAAAGCAATTTATTAAATGATATAGGAAATTAACTCTACTTCATTGATTTAAATTTCTAAAAATTTGCTGACGGTATTGAAAAGCTCAAATTATGTTTATAAATAAATTCTAAGGATTCTCCTGTTGTTTCACCTAATGTGGGCGTATCTTTGAAAATAATTTTGTGGTAATAAATTATGTTGCTATTTCAAAAAGTAATTATCAAAATATTACAATATGCAATGTAAGTCAGTTTAAATATTCGAAGTAACATGTAGCAATAAACAATATTCCTGAATTTCGTTTTTACCGTACTCAAGTCCAATTAAAATAATCCTGGGAATTTTTTGTTCTTACCGATTCTTTGTCACAAATTTCTGATTTCACTGTTATGGTCAAACCTCTTTTCTTTTATATTCAATGAGCATGTCTTGGTCATGCCCGTAATGATCAATCATTAACATTATAAAAGCGGTTGAAAAAATATAATTTAAAACCATTTCATCATGACAATTAGAGTTAACTTTACTAAATCGTAACACACCATAAAGTATGTGTTTTTCAAAGTATTTTCAATTTCACCGTCGCGATTGCTTGCGCATCACACTTCATATTTTGTAGCTTAAAATGGATTTTCATTTTTATAGGAAACTACATTAATCACAGTTGACCAGCGTTAATTATAAAATAAATATTTTTTACATGTTAGTGTCTTCATCCATATAATTATATTAAAACCGTTTCAAACACACTTTTTTGAATATTAAACATTTTAGGCGTCGTCCTAAATTCACTTTTAAGTTAAAACTATACAAACGACTATATTCCAATAGAAAAAAAATATTTCGAAGGAGAATTAACAGAAAATCAGACTTTATGAATACAAAAATGTTTGCTACCGAAAATTATACCTACCCCTAAAATGATTTTACAGAAAATACCAAAGCCACATTAATTTTGCTTTTGCTATTGTAATGTAAATATGTTTGTCTCAGATTTTATCTCATTAAATGGGAAATCGAGAGACATAAATTCCATTGGTGTGCAATTTTTATGTGTATTATTTCATTTTATAAAAGAAGGAAATGTACAAACAAATGCTTAGGCAAATAATTTTCTGAACAGTTTTTGAATAAAAGGGATTAACTTTCCCCTGCTATGTCAATGCAGTAATGCCAGAATAACTTTCAAAAGAATGTGATTAGCATAATGACATTTAATTGTATCCGGTTCAAAGCGATGTTTACCATTATTATTGTTGCTTTTGGTTGAACGAATAAGAGTACAAAGTAATTGTTGTTGCAAATTGTCATAGATGAATATTTGCCCACAAAACGTTTAAAGACAGCTCCATTATCGGTTAATAAAAAAATCATAATTTTAATGTTTATAACGCGTTAAAACAACAACACCCAGAAAATATGACTGGAGTAGAAAAATCTACTATTTATAGACTAAAGAAAGAGTGCAGTGCAGCTAGACGAGGAAGAAGAACAATTGAATTCGCTGAAGGTGTTAAGGCTTTTGTAAGAAAAAAGGTGCATTCATTTTATATTACCAAATAAATTCCAACTTTGGATAAGATTTATTCTGCAATTACAAATGACATAAACTTACCCTAAATATGTAGAGATCGGGTATGGAAACTTCTACATGAAATGACTTTATTTGAGGAACGTATAATAGGAAATCAATGTTAATTTATAAAATGGAAATTATTTATTGGAGAAGAGAATATTCACGCGAAACCAAACAATTTCGGGCAGAAAATAGACGCATTTATTATTTAGATGAACTTGGGTAAATGAAGATTACACTGTTTCCAAGCTCTGGTACGATAAAAACGTCAAAAGTTATCGCCAAGCTCTTCTAAAAGGATTGTCTACAGGTTTAAAATAGCCTTCAAAGAGTTTTTGGTTAATAATCACTCATATAAGAAGTAAACACGATTCTGTGCAAAATCGATTGCTGACGTTGGAATCGAAGAAAACCGGAAATTGCCATGAAGATATGACTTCATACGCATTAGAGGAGTACTGTGAACAAATGCTAGCTTATATTCCTGAAGGGTCTGTGATAGTAGCAGATAATGCACCTTACCATTCTCGACGACTTGAACGTTTTCCAACTATGATATTAAAGGATGGTTACTACAAAAAATATTCCCTTCCAAAATGATACGCTAAAGATGGAACTATTGTTAAGTATTGAAAGTGACAACAAGCCAACCCTGAGAGAAAGCAAGACAATAACATTGCCGTGCTTCAATTATCACCATACCATTGTGAGTTGAATCCTTTTGAACTAGTGTGAGCCCAAATAAAAGGTGAGGTGGCAAGAAATAATAGAGCATTGAAACTATATGATGTTAAAGAACTTACACTAAATGCTTTAAACCACGTAACCGCGGGAAAATGTCAGAACTTTATACATGTTGTCAACGAAGAAGAGAAAATGTGGAAGCTCGATGATATTATTGAGATTGCGATAAAACATGTTGTTATAAATTTAAGTTCAGGAAGCACTTTATCTGAATCTTCAAATGATACAGTTATGTTAGATTAAGTGCACTGTACTATACATAAAGTCCACCCACCTTCTAACTCTTGAACGGAACGAGATATCGCACCCAAATAAAAACAGTATAATAAGGCATTATTTTTACTACTTATTGGCGTAAAAGTTAAAATTGAAAATGTCATACATGGCGCTAAGGGACTGGCTGTAAAAAATTTTAAATAGAAAGAGAGTCAAGTGGTACTTCATTTGAAAGGTATTTTAATTCCAGTTTCAATGAACATTACATTTTTAATATCAATAAAATAAACAAAAATAAACAAACAATAGATGGCTCTGCCATTATTTATCTTTATTACATTTTTAAATTCAGATTGTCAGTTGCGGAATTATTAGTGATTAAAGTTTGAACTAACATAATTCGTTGAATAGAGAATCAAAAAGCCTTTTAAAAAAAGTGTCACATGACCTCCTATTCATTTATTTTTAACACTAAGGGCACTATCCATTAAAGAAGTGAGCGAACATTCAAAATTGGCCTACACTGTAAAAAGTGTTTCTATAATTTTACATAAACAATTATAGACAAATTTTGTAACCAATGATTCGTATAGTAAATTTGCCACTCTATGTGATCTTGTCTTAATTTAGTACTGAGTTATAAATTGCAATTTTTCATAAAAGCCTAAAGTTTTATGTACATTTTACCAACAATTTTCATGTAGGTACTTAAGTATACCAATATTGTTACTGTAATTTCGCAGCAATGTTTTGCAGCATACCTTTGTTCAGCATCCTATAAAAAAAAATAATATGGACGGTATAGATAAAGTTCATGACTCCCAGAAAAAGTTTCTTTAAAATGTGAGAAGATGTACATTTTTAAATTGTAATGATAATGGGCGATTGAGTCGTGGGAACAGGAAATCAATCAGTTTCTATAAATAACATCTAACACTGTTTTAATAATTCAATAATGTTGCTTTGGAATAACAGTTTTATATTTTTCTACAAAAAATTAAATACAGACTTCCTTTAGCATTTAAGAAAAAATCTGGTGTAGCACACTTACTGTACAAGTATCATTCTTATATTAGTTGTAACATATCACTAACTAAATCATGAATTAATTCAAATGCAACTGAACTTTTCTTAAAAATTGTTGAATCAATTTAAGCGTACCTTAATAATACTTATTATACTGTGATAACAACATAAAGTATATATAGGATGTAACGTAGCTCCATTATGATACTTTTTGTTTATATAAATTCTCAACATAAACCCTAGAAATTATTGATAAAAATGAAGGCAAAACGTTTTGATGCTCTTTGATTTGTTCGATAAACATTCGTGTCAGTATAACACGGTGTCATATTTTGAATTTCAGGTTCACTTAAGGTCATTTCGTGAGGTTAAGTATCTTAATCTATCTCAAAGTGATATGTGTATTAATATTAACACCATCCAATAATTAATGTGTTAAAAAAGTTTCTAATTTGTACACTACAGGTAACGTCAAGGTAATTTGTTACAGCTTTGATATTAAAGTGTCTATTTAGCCTGTATCTCCATCTTTGTTGAATTGTTACAGAATTCACACACATGATCGGTTGACTCTTATATGTGAGGATATTTAAAACAGTTTTGTTTATTAACAGAGTACAATTGCTTGCACCATCCAAGTTTGAACATCTAAGCTTGGGAGGTAAGTACTCATCTTTAACCCCTTATCGCATAGTGGATCATATATGATCCAAAATATTTTTTCATAGTAAAATACAACAATCCAACAATATATTTTTAATTTCTGGCAATCATATTCATGCTTTGTCTATGGAGAGTAATTTTAGTTCACAAATTAGCCACAAGATGTCATAGCGTATGGTTTGTGCGTTTGCAAACGTTACTAACTGTCAGTTTTTGAATATCAGTGTGCACGTGTTGATTCAATTGTTATTTTTACTGTGTTTTTTACTTCCCCAACGCTAAAAAAATATATTTCATTTGATTATTACTATTTTCATTAGGTAAGTAAAAAA
>JAHWXV010276287.1:0-11580 GCA_024586415.1 Phrixothrix hirtus | reverse complement strand
TATATATATATATATATATATATATATATATATATATATATATATATATACATACATACATACATACACATATATGAAATAAACTTATTGTGGGTATTGCTCCACGTATGTTATTCATTCTGTAATGAAACATAGTTTAGTTGATTACGTTTCGACAAAATTGCATTTGCCATCATCAGGTGAGGTTTCGTCTACTTTGGCTTCTAGTTAAAATATAATGGTTCTATTTTAACTAGAAATTAAAGTAGATGAAATCTCACCTGATGATGGTAAATGCGATTTAGTTGCTACGTCGTGAATTAAACTCTGTTTTACTACAGAATGAATCAGTTACGCAGAACAAGACATCGAATACGTTTATTTGAATATACAACCAAGTTTATACTTTTATTGTGCATAATTGATTAAATGTATAACTAAACCAATTCTAAATACAAATACCCGTAATCCATTAACAATAATTTTTAAAATTTCATCGCCATGGAATGAGTTTGTGCTGTGTCTGTTTTTTTAAACTAGGGTTTAGATGCCAAATTATTCTACATCGAAACTTCCATCTGTCAATATGATCGACGAAGAGTACTCGCACGTAAATTTAGTCAAAATATAGAGACTACTTTATTCTATGTTCTGAATATCCCCTAATAATTAGAACCGTGCTATCCTATCTCCAATGTACCAATTAGATTCGGAAAATTATAGTCATGCGTGCACATAGAATTGTTTGGATAAAGAAAGGCAATTTTATAGATGCAAGGCTATGGCAAATTTTATGGTATTAACTGCTATACCATATAAAACATTGTTTGCAATTATTTACGGAAATAACTAATTTTGTTTACTGTAAGTTATATCTTTGTGCTGCAAATTTAAATAGGGTGGGGACTTTAAAACAAACCAGACAAAGTTCTAGAATATTTTTACAGGGCACGCCATGCCCTACTGTTTAAGCTTGACCAGGTGTATTGGCAAAATAGAAGATTGATCATATTAGAGCCTAGGATCGTGGTTTTTCTAGAGTTGATCTTCGATTCTGGAAATGTATTGAAAACAACTCCTAAAATATGTACTCCTTATGATGTACAAGTCTGTATATTGCGATGAAAATTTCATACCTTCTTGCAAAGTTCAATTGTTACTGTGAAATATAACTTCTTTGTCTTATTTTATTACAACCTTGATTTAAAGTAACACCTTCTTCCTTTTATTCTTTCAATAGAGAAATGATAGTTAACCATCAGGTAAGTAACGATCACCATTACAGTTGTTTTTTAAAGAAATATAAATCTTTGCAACTTCAAACGTTAAAAATATAATGATTCAAGTACTGATGTAGGCTTACTTGAATTTAGATTTCAAAGAACTAAATATATTTATTATGTTTGAATTCACCAGCCTAATAACCATAAGAACAGATTAAAGTTTTTGGCACTGAAAAAGTGAAACTAAAATTAAGATTTAGAGATTATTATAATATATTATAAAAAAAAGACGACAGCGCCTTAAATTTTTTAAAATAAGACGCGGTGATTTCGAAGCCACTACTGATACATATAAACACCAAGGTGTAGTATAATTTCAACCATAGTAATTTAAAAACAAACACGTCCAATGAAACAGAAATCCATATGATGAAAATAATCGATTGATTGTAGTTGAAATAGGCAAATGATATCTATATGGAATGGAAGAAGACCGCAAAGGAAATGGTGTAAAGGAAGATGTATAAAATAAAAGGCAATTACAATTACAGTTAAGTGTTCTGTCACATTCAGTTATTTGAACAAACGATAAAAAGGAATCCACACAAAACGGCGGTATATTGTTCGTGAACTATGAAACTTCAATTCTATCTATGTTGTGGCTATTCTAAAATCTACTATCTAAAATTTCCAAACATTGTAGGTATGGGGTAGAGTTTTACGTGATTACAGATCAATGCAGGTTATATTTATAAGATCTTTTAAAACTCTCGTGCGGCTAAAAAGCAGCTTCACTTGGGTATTTCCTTTCTCAAATAATTCACAGACCAATTAAATCTAACTCTTAAACTTGCGAAGTTTATCGAGAATCTTGTTCTTTTGACAGTGTACAGATCAGTAGTATAGGTGTAAGCATTTTAACCTAATGATTTACGCAATATACTGTGGTTAAGTTGAAAATAATTGATTTGATTGAAATTTATTTCTTAACACCTGTCTTGAAATGATTAACGTTAAGTTAACGATGTTTTAAAACGAATATTATCCTATATTAATACATTTGTCTTTCAAGCAATAAATTCTAAATAGACTTAATTTTTATAGTAAATTAAGGAAAAATTATTTAAGCTAGATGCCTAATCTGACATCACTAGTTTTACAAGCTCGCCTAGTTTGATGGGCATTTTATTTGCGGAACAAAATAGAATTTAGATGTATTGGCCTATGTGCATACATTTTTAAATTTGTTTACAGCAGAGCAATGTATATTACTAAATTTATTTTGAGCACGTATCTAACCTATGGCTAAAATTGGTCTACAATTTTTAACGTTATATGGTGAATTTTGTGATTGATCTTTGAAAATGCGTTTACCACAAACACGCTAATAGAGCATGGCATAATTATGTACAATAATTTCTTAGACATGCTGTCGAACCCGTAGATTGACCCATACACATCTATTCTGTTGACACATTTCATGTTTAGCTATAGTTTTTAATAGAATGGGACATGCAACTTCTTCACGAGAGCCATATTTTAGGCTTCCTTAGTTGATCCAATAATATAAAATTTTGAAGATTTGCAATACAAGAAATATAAAAAGAAGCCTTCTTCACTTATCCAACAGTTTAGCTCCGCACATTTTATACATTTATCATCTTTTATTTCAGTTAAAATATATTTCCGAACGTTTTCTAATATCTCACAAGTACATACGATTGCAGCTTGTCAGTCTTTTTAAAATTAAATGAAATTAGAATAATTGTCGAAATAGACATGATACCCTATAGCTAGTAAATCGCGTTTTACCTTTCACGATGCGGCCAGCTGTGTTCTTCAGTTCTCGGGGAAAGCTTCGAAATTAGCACATATTACCAGTTTTATTAGATCCCACCCACCCTTTGTATCCACTCTTAATAGATATATTGAGCATCAATAATTTTTAGAAATTTTAATTGTCATAATTGAAACTTCATTATGGAGCATATCGTCAAGAATCCAAATGTATATATCTCTGGACATTAGTTACGTTATAAGATGATCTTCTAAATTCTAGAGAAGGCGACTAATAATAGTGGTAACTTCGTAATTTTTATACCTAAGAGCTCTAATTTAGGTTTAAATTTTCGAAAAGCGTAGAGTTGCTTTAGAAATGATTGTTAATCCACATTTAAGTACTGTAATTATTTAATTGCTTCTCATACTCGCGATTGTATTTGGTAACAAAAATTTTATTAATTGACTCTAAGATTAGTGTGACGGAGTTCGTGTATTGTACGAATTATTAGAATTTACATTTGAATTACTACAAAGTTTAAATTACATACGTTTTATACTAAAGGTAAGTAATACTAAAATTATGGATTTCGAACTAGGAAAGAGATTTCGTTTTAACGGTATATAATATACCCTACGGTATTTTATTTTCGAAGTTATGAATGGTAGCATACTGTTTTTGGTTGCTACTTACGCCCTCAATAACTTTTAAATTTATAATCCTAAACAAATGGTGAAATAGTTATCGCAACTTTTCCGCTATATTTTCTATTTCCTACCGCCTGTTTCAAAAACGTACAATATCATTTTTACACCCTGTATATAAATAATTTTAATAACAAATAGTTTACTTACCATTTCCTAATTTACAATAAAGTAATAATTATCAAACCCAAATGTTATGTACCGCAACCAAAAATTATAAACTGCATATTATGGTGTATATTCATTGGTAATGGCTTACTCTTTTATAAAACGTGGTTTCACTGTGGAACCATGAGAGAATTCTGTATACATTTTTGTATTAATAGTTTCCTGACAACGCCGTAATGGCCTTAAAATAGTTCTAAAAGTAAAAAAGGGTTTTCTACATGCCGTGTACTGGCTGGTACTGATTTATTAGATTTGTTTCAGATATATCCTTCATAAATGATAATAACAAAGTCTCGTACTATAGAATGTACACACATATTGCCTATATTAAGCAAACGTAGGAAAATGTTCGTTTAGAAATTTTATTGGCCACAATAAAATTGATTAAAGTGCAATGTTCCTTACTAATTTACTTTTAATTTTAATAATTGAGACCAGATGCCCACAATTCTGTTATATACTTAACCTTTATAATCACGAAATGGATCGTTAAATAATTTATTTAAGAAGAATACCACGACATTAGCGTGTTTGGTTAAAATTTATATGACAGGCATCTAACTATTTATTTAACATTTCTAGTGGTATCTTGAAAAATTGAAATGTATTTGGCATTACAAAAGTTTTAAATTCATTAGTGTTAAATTAGGTCAAGAATTCAGGTTTGTACCTTTGGTATAGTATGCTATAACACAGATCGTTAAAACTGAGTTGTTTAATAGTAAATTCAAACATAATGAAACAGAATGCAGTAACTAGTGGTGATTTATAGTAAAGTAATATTAATGATGGTAAAGCGGTCGTGCTCAACCAAAAATTGTAATTCTACATGACAATAAGTAATATTTAAGAAACAAATCATGTAAAGGTTAGTACCTTAAACCTATAATATTCTATGTTGTAAGGCCAAGTGGGTAGTTAGTGATATAGAGAATGGTGAAACTGTATATTGAACTTGTCCATACTACCTTTCCTTGTATATACTAATTTCAGATACACGACAGAAGATTTTTATACTTTCCACCTTAACAGAAGCATGCCTTTAATGCTTTTAAATTTACGTGCCGATACACTTTCACAAATAATTGATAAGCACTTAGATATTTAAGCTATTTTTCATTTGCTGTTGATTAAAAGTGAGATAATAGATAAACAAGTTTTAGTTCTTTCTTTGAAATATAGGAAAATATTTAAAAATTTTCTTTTAGATTGCTATAACTAAAAAAATCTAGATTGGAATGCTTATTAATTAATTTAGTAATTTTCTGTTTTAATTAGTAAGCACAATAATTAGATCTGGTTATAAAGATCAATTTTTCTGTAAATTTAATAAGAAGATTCGTAAATCGTTTGAAACCGCTTTAAATCTGTTTAAAATGTTAGGGAATTAGATGTATTTAAAATTAAAATTTAGCAACTCTGCAAACCATAGGAATTTCAGGTTAACACATTAATATAATTTTAATCGGATTAATTTTAATATTTAAGTACTCTGACTTATTGTACTTAATAATGTCATCCTTTTGAATAAACTAATTCTGACATCTTACCTAAATAAACTTTTGAGACTACTAAAATTATACAACACGCTCTTAAAAGGAAATATACTCAAAATGTTATTTTACAAAGTATGTTATTAACAAGATCCAATGAATACCTATAGTGAATGCAAAAGAGAAAAATTAAACCGTTGTCTCTCCAAATAACGCATATTTTCTACTAAATACGTTAAAATGAATTGTTAAGTAAATTTCTAAATTTAAATATAAATTATATTTCCAAATTGTAAATTTATTTATTTTTTAATAAGTAAAAATTGTTTTAAGCCAGAATTAAGGATATAGCTCTCCAGTAGAGCCTGCCAGGCGGGAACGAACACTTTATGCGGCAATAAATAACTTGATGTTTACGTACATTTTGTAGTTCCATTTATTTTGACAATTCTAGATAGATGTACACATTTGTTAGGAAAAATGTTCAAATCATAATTCTTACGATCATTTCTAAAAGTGTAATCGTAGATTATTAAATTAACGATTAAGTACTTATGGAACTTAGCAGTGTATATTTTAATTATTATTTCACGTTATATAATAGCATTCAGTTGACAATTGCGACTAGCTCGGGACATCATCTTAATGAGTTATGTAAGTTTACATCTATGAATCACAAATGTTGATACAATATAGTGACAGGGAAGTAATAAAGTGTTAATTTAACAAATATTAGTATATACCTAATGTATATAAAAGATCACATCGCAATACGCGCTGAAAAAGTCTATAAACCAACTTCAGTAACATTAAAACTGTTTATTATAATGTTAGCGGTTAAGCCATAACTCACAGCAGTCGCCTCAAGTGTAAATGACACAGGGAAATGAAACTTTTTGTGCAACTAACTTTAGAAGCGTTCCCCTGGATCGTTGGTAGATTCAAAGCCGCGAAATAGGGGAATCTTAATTTTTCTTTTAGTTACAATAGCTTTGACAATTCATTATTTCCTTATTTAGTTGTAGACATATATTCATGCAATATAACAGCTAAAGTTGTATTATTCCTCTTATACATACATATAAAATAACGAACTAAATATAAATTTCACGCAAAATATTAAAACAGGCGTATTTTTCTTACCTTATTATTGGTAAGACGACCAGAAAATTGAATTACAGAAAACCTAAATGTTATTTGAAATTTTATAAAATTAAATTTTACGAAAATAACGTTTATCAACGAAGTCGATGTTGATAAACAGTTCGTTACGTTACGATAAAAGCGTGGGCGACCGGAATCAGAGTTCGCGGAAACTGACGCGGGAGAGTCAGTTGCGGATCTGACGCCTGCGCTCATATTAGCCTCCTTTCAAGGCGCAGGTTAGTAATCAACCGCGTTGAAAGGTGTGTTCTTGATCGTCTATCCTACAACCACTGCAAGACCCCGACACCAATTAACAAAAGCTCAACTAACCGCTAAGTGACGTGTACAAAATGATATCAGTTTACCTTACTTACTCTTCATATTATCTTACATAAAATTGTTATAACAGAAGTTCGGCGTATAAAGTACTTTCACGAGCTAAAGGTTATCTCTCGAAATCCCTTCCCTTTGATATATTTGTCTGTTCGTTGCAGTGGTATTCACTGCTAGGAAAACTTTTTAGAAATAGAGGCGCCAACGTAAATTTTATCATTTTTAAAACATAAAACCAAACGACTAGAGGTAGATTAGTTTTTCTGTCATTTTTCCTGCTTCCACGCGATTTAGATTAATCGTTCGAATAGACTGTAAAAACTAACTGTTTTCATCCAGTCTTGCTTTGGAGCCCACACATTACACAACAATTCTAGAACTTATAAACAGGCTTATTTCGGTAATTCCCTTTGAAATTATTCAAAACCTTTGAAATTCTTTGAAATAAGTATGGCGAATATTTGAGTAATAGGCACTCAGCGCAAAACGTGTTTCTTGTAATTGATAACATTTAAATCTTTTTTTGCTTACAATATATTTGTTTTATGCCTGTTTGTAGTTATATAACGTAGCAACACATTTTAATATGTAAATAATTAACCGAAGCGCTTAACTATATGTAAAACATACGACAACTAAGGTTTGAATATTCTAACATAGTTGCAACTTCAAAAAAGCTTTACAAATATTTATGAAGTACTGTTAGTACCAAATATATTTACATATGTATGTAAGCACTATAAAACAACTACTGTTTTAAACTGTAAACAATGTAAGTATTATTAATTTTATCGTGGTAGACATATTATGTAAAAAAACTACTGTCATTTAAAATTCCATCTGTAGGGGCAAATTTTCTGTTGTACATGGTTGACGTGCAGAATGATGAATTTAAATTTATATCAATATCTTCGTAAAGATTCTTAAAGATGCACTTGAGGGTGATTTTTAAAATTTTATAGTAACCCTATTCGAGCTGTTTCAAAGCAGCTAATTCTATAAAAGGTATATTTAAGTTTACTATAACAGCATCGTACAATTTTTTAAAACCATCTTAGTATAAAATAAAATAACACATTTTGTTATAAATCTAATGTTTCGGCATGACTAAATGCTTTTGAACTAATATTACTACATAAATACATTCCTCTACAAATGTATATTTAATCAAATTGCTTTAATGTCGATTAGTGATTTTCACAAATTGCCTTCCTGATTTTTAACATTACCACTTATACGCTGTAATAAGAGCAAATTGCTGCTTTATGTTGCTCGTTAACGTTAACACTTTTATTCTCAGTGATATGTTATATCTGTATTTGTATGTTTTTGTGAAACTAAATTTTAAGATTTTTATTTAAATTGGTATAAAAGACGTGTAGCAAACTTCATTTCTTGATTCAATCTATTTACTTATATACTATATCCGGTTTGTACAGCACTATTTAAGATTATATAATATAATGTACGATCGCACAGAGGGATACTTAATCGATGAAGCTGGCCAAAATTATTTTTCACTAGGAATCGTTAGGGAATTCTACGTTATGTTCAACTTATTCGTATATTAATCTAAAAAATATAAATTCAGGCATTTAATAGAAAAACACGCTATTCAGTCATGTGATATTATAGTAGGTCGTCAAAACAAATTAACTCATAATAAAAAGACATTTAAAAATAAGGGTGTGAAACAACACACGACTTTCTCTTACGCACAAAGATATGCCAATAGTGTCCACAAATGACTAGATTATTGTCTACGTTCATTTTGGAAACAATAATTGTAACGGTCATCCATCTAAGTTACTGAACAAGCGAAAGCCTGCTTAACTCCGGAAATTTTCTCTGATAAATTCCTTTAACGCATGTTTCCTGAAAAACTGTTAAGTTCACGTAAAGGGTCATTAATTACATAATAACAGTAGCACATTTAAAAATAAAAGGTATAGGTGCTTTCGAGAAAATCGCAAAAAAACCAAAAATCGCAAGAATACAGTGGCACTTCCGGTAATTCGATTTTACCTAAATTCTTGACGTCTCATGAGCAAAAGATAAAAAACTAAAATATACAATTTCATACATATATTATATTTAGTTTTTGAGATATGTTCTTCGCAATTAAGACACCAGGTACTTCCGATTACTCGACTTTCGAAAATTTATTAGAGGTAGACTTTGATTCTTGTAAAACGAAATGAAGTAGCTAAAAAATTTACAAGTCTTCAAAATAACCTTTGAGCCGATTTCGAGAAAATCGCAAAAAACGAAAATTCGGAAAATATCTAAAAATGACAGTAATAAAGTGGAACTTCCAGTTATTCGATTTTAACCAAATTCCTCATTTGGCATAAAAATGTACTTATGGCAACAAATATAAATTTTCATTCAGCTAGGACTTTTAGTTTCATAGTTAATTAATTTCAAGTTAACATCGCAGGTACTTCCGATTACTCAATTTACAGAAAAGATTATAAGAAACGGGCTAAACTATATGAAAGGCCATTAAATCGGTAAGAAATTAAATAAGTTTCAAAAAAATCGTTACAGCCGATTTTGAGAAAATCGCGAAAAACCAAAAATTCGGGAAATATCTAAGAATAACAGAACTAAAATTGAACTTCCGGTTATTCAATAATAAAAAGATTCTTGGTTTAGTATACAAAGGAAATTAGGATCTCATATACAAATTTTCACTTATCTAGGACTCTCAGTTTGATAGTTATTTTAGTCACAGTTAATGGTAAGACTACTTCCAGTTACTCGTTTTACGGACTTTTTTTTGAAAAATTGTTTTAACTATTATAAAGGGCATTAAATCTCTACGAAATATTATAAATTTAAAAAAATTGTTATATACTATTTCAAGAAAATCGCGAAAAATCAAAAAATCACAAGAGTAAAGTGGCACATTCGGTTATTGGATTTTAGTGAAATTGTTGCAGCGCGTGCGAGGGTAGATACAAACTCAAGTATAAAATTTTGTGTATCTATGACTTTTAATTTTAGAGATATTTTGTTCACACGCATGCATACACAAGCGTACGCGCGGTGGCGCGCACGCACGCACGCACGCGCGCACGCAAGTATGCGCGCAAGCACGCGCACTCACGCACGCACGCACGCGCGCCCGCCGGCCCGCACGTACGAGCGCACGCACGCGCGCACGCACGCACGCACACACGCACGCACGCACGCACGCACGCACGCTCGCATACACGCACGTACGCACACACGCACACACGTACACACGTACACCCGCACACACGCACAAAGACGCACACACACACATACATATACACACACACTTACATACAGATAAGTCTTTAAAAACTTGTTTTTCGGACTCAGGGACCCCAAAACGTGTATTTCAACTAAAATTTCGACATCGATAATTTCGAACGTAAACAATACTTTCTCTATACTATATTTCATATAGGTAAGAGAAAGTAAAGAATATGAATTATACAATAATTAATAATAGCGCAAAAGTATAGTCACTAAATAAATGACAAGATTTAAAATAATTACAATAAAACATCAATTTCACAAAATAACATGTACGTCTTGCTGCTATTAAGGAATCTGAGTTTAACAAAAGTCTACTGATGACATCCATTTTTAGACACCGTAATTAACAACTAAATAATTACATTGTTCTCACATTAGAAATTTAAACAAGCTACCATTTATTTTAAGTTTCTAAATATTTTGCTATAATGTAAAGTAGTCTAACGTAATACTAAGTTTTAAATTGAAGTCTCAGACAATAAAAATAAACATTTTTACAAATTTCATAATGTTCCGTTCTAAACAAATAGCGAGTGAATATAAAATTTATGTAAAAATAAAATTTCAAAGCGATGGGATGTAAAATAGAATTAGACAAGGAAAACTTTTACAAAGAAATTCTTGGGGTAAAACAAGACATAAAGAAACCTCAAAGGACGCTGTCAAAGGTTGATACAATTTACTGAAGTCATAAAAAGCAACCAGGATTGAATCTCTAAGGATAAAACCGGGATTATATTGGAAATAACAGTTGCCATCTCAAGCACGAAACTGAGAATTTAAAATATGAAACATGCCGATTGGTTACGAAAAATATCGGATAGGAACGCCGAATGGCATAAAAAGCTAGAACACGCAAGGAACGTCATCTTTTCTTTGCACAATCCTACGGTGTTACACGAATAAAGCGTACAACGCTAGACTAGATCCGTTAGAGTTAATAATGTAAATTTCATCTTAACTTGTATTACGAAGTAACTTAAGTACAAAGGTGATCGTTTCATTAAAAAGTTCTGAAATTATACAGCCAACGTAACAGTTAATTTTCCTAATATGAAACAGGAAAATAAATCCAACATCCCAAAATAAATATAAATTAAACAAATTATTATAAACTGCAGCTTATTCTATAGGAATAACACTGGCCAACAAATCAAAATTTTTTTTATGCTGCCTGCAATCTGACACCTGTTTTTAACTAATTTTGGCACGCTGATTTCAAATATTAAAACCATTTGGCTATATCACGTCAAGTTTTTCCGCTACAGCAATTTCATTTTTTCAATTTGCAAATTCTTGAGTATCCTTAATAAATTTAAATGTTTACATTATTAGTACTTAAATTCATTCCAAATACATTTAAGTCATTAGTATAATGTGCATTTAATAACAAAATACATAATAATTAAATTGTTGTTATTAAAATACATTAAAATACCTTTCAGTCATTGTCATAATGTGCA
>JAHWXV010276283.1:0-10083 GCA_024586415.1 Phrixothrix hirtus | reverse complement strand
CATCTTCATTTGTATTTAAGAGAGCACTTAAATAGCTGCTATTAGTGCAATATATTTATGCACATTATGACAATGACTGAAAGGTATTTTAATGTCTTTTGATAACAACAATTTAATTATTATGTATTTTGTTATTAAATGCACATTATACTAATGACTTAAATGTATATGGTATGCATTTAAGTACTAACAATGTAAGCATTTAAATTTATTAAGGATACTCAAGAAATTGCAAATGGAAAAAAATGAAAATGCTATAGCGGAAAAACTTGTCGTGATAGAGCAAAATGGTTTTAATATTTGAAATCAGCCTGACAAAGTTAGGTAAAAGCATGTGTCATATTAAAGGCAGCAGAAAAAAAATTTTGATTTGTTAGCCAGTGTAATTTTAGCTAAGGGTTCAGCGAACACCTACCTACAATCCTTTATTAGAAAACCAGGAATATTATATGCACCGGAAGTAAACGAATTTTTAACGTTATTCGCGACTTTTATTAAATCAGTTTCGTCGATAAATATAAAAAACATCTGGTGTGAGACAACGCACAGCTTTCTTTTACGCACATAGATATGAAAATAGTATCCACAAATGATTAAATTATTATTTACGTTTATTTTGGAAACGATAATTGTAACGGGCACCCATCCAAGTTACTGAACAGGCGAAAGGCTAACCCCGGAATTTTTCTCTGCTAACTTGCTTCAACGCATTTTTTCGTGAAAACTGATAAGTTCACATAAAAGGTCATTAAAGGCATAATAACTGTAGAAAGTTTAAAAAAATTTTATAATTGTTTCTGAGAAAATCGCAAAAAAACTTAAAAATCGCAAAAATAAAGTGGCACTTCCGGTCATTCGATTTCAATTAAATTCTTGATGTCTCATGTGCGATAGACAACAAATGTAAAAATTAAATTTAACTTTTAAATTATGTTTAGTTTTTGAGATATGTTGTTCACAATTAATACTTCAAGTACTTCCGGTTACTCGATTATTGGAAATTTATTAAAGAAACTGTTTAGTTCGTATAAAATGGATTGAAGTAGCGAACAAATATACTAAGTTTTAAAAATACTGTTACAGCCGATTTCGAGAAAATCGCGATAAACGAAAATTCGGAGAATATCTAAAAATGACAGAAATAAAGTGGAACTTCCGGGTATTTGATTTTAACGAAATTCTGTATTTGGTATACAAAAACACACATCACCACAAATATACATTTTTATTCAACTAAGACATTTAGTTTCATAGTTATTTTATTTAGAGCTAACGATGACGGTACTTCCGGTTACTCGGTCTACAGAAACGTTTCTGAGAACTAACCTAAACTATATGAAAGGGCATTAAATGGCTAAGAAATGCAAAAAGTTTTAAAAAAATTGTTATAGCCCATTTCGAGCAAATCGCGAAAAACGGAAATTCGGAAAATGTCAAAAAATAACAGAAATAAAGTTGTACTTCCGTTTATTAGATTTTAACCAAATTGTTAATGTGGAATATGAAAATACTTAGAACCTCAAATATAATTTTTATTTATTTAGGACTTTCAGTTTCATAGTTATATTATTGACAGTTAATGGTAAAGGTACTTCCGGTTACTCGTTTTACGACAATTTTTTTGAGAAGCCGACTTAACAGCATGAAATGGCATTGAATGTTAAAGAAATACAGTAAGTTTTAAAAAAAATTATTGCAATCGATTTCGAGAAAATCGCGAAAAACCAAAAAATGACAAGAGTAAAGTGACACTTCCAGTAATTCGATTTTAATCAAATTGTTACAGTCGCTCAAATATAAAATTTGGTTTATCTACGACATTTTATTCTCGAGATATTATGTTCACACACACAGAGACAGATCAATTTTTAAAAACATGATTTTCGTATTCAGGAGACCCGAAAACGCGCATCTTCCCTAAAATTCCAACATCAAAAACTTTGGACGAAAACAATGCTTTCTCTATACTATATTTCATATAGGAAGAGAAAGGAAAAATGATGGAAGATCTACGGTGTATGTGTCAGCTAGTATGTTGCCCATGTTACTTCTAAGGGCGTTTGAAAATATATCAACAAACAAGTTTACTATGTCATGAGGATTACTTAACAATTCATTATCATTTGACTTAATGTTGCCTGGAATACGGGTTGCTTTTTGCTTCTCATGAACATACTTCCAAAAATCAGTCGGTTTAGTTTTTAAATTAGTTTCAAAAGTGGACAGATAATTAGTGTAACTTTCAGCAGAATGTCTAGATAAAGAACGCATCATGCATCCGGTCCTTGTTGCTAATTAAAAGGAAAATAGATCAAAATTAAGAAATAGTGAAGAAAATGTAATACATCCTGTGTAAGCGAAAGATAAGGAAAAATAATACAGATTTTCTGTCTTATGACTGTTTTTTATTAATTCAATTGCAGTAATTTGAAAATTTTCGTAAATGTGTGCGGCCGAGCGGCAGGAAATTGAAAATCGGGTTTTACACGCAAGGACAGCATTTTAAAAACGTGCGTCGAGTAAATAAGAAGTTTTGACAACCGTTTGCCTTCCAGTTGCGTATACACTGTTTTGTGAATTAATTAAACGAAAACTAAATAAAGCCATATTTGGGCTTAATAAATAACTAAGAAAAATATAGCATGGTAAAAAAATAAAAGAGATACACGGAGCGTTCCACAAGAACGTGACAACATACATTATTATACAAATTAATGTTGATCAAATAGATTTTAATCATATACTAAAAGTAAAACTTATCTTAATTGTAGATATTTAACAAATAACTGTTTAGTAATTGTTCATACATAAATTATAGTTAATAAGAGTTTCCTGGAAGTAAAAGAAATTTTGGCTATCTAAAGGAGTACGTTTTATTATTATTTATTAAAACAGCTCTCGGTTATGAACTCGATAAGGTAATAGATATAATATATTTTACAAACAGGAACATTAAATCGTAGCGGTTTTTACGTATGGATCGAGGATATTTTTTGAGCTAGATTAAAATCTTCTACATATTTGAGTTCCCTAAGGGCCCATATTAAATAAATCGCCTTATATTCTAGACACTCTGAATGGAGTGTTAGGAGAAAATTGGTTTCCTATACTGTCTAACGAAATCTAATCTAGTCCGGGATAAATCTTTATACACTTTTTATCAGAATTTAATTTGAAATGTTGAGCAGTTATAGTTTTTAAAAACTATCGTTGTTAAAGGTTTTATTAATATTGCAAATAATTTTTATTTTCGATTTAAATACTTCCAAATCTAGTATCTGGTTTGTCATTTAAATTATGTGCATATTTGACAAAGGTCAAATCTTATATTAATTATAAAGTGGAATAATAAGTTTATTCTTGAACTAGCGTGACCTTTGCAGCCATTTTTTGGCTTCAAAAATAAGCGCGTTCGTAAACAACCCAATTTTTTACTTCTGCTGGTTTATAATTCTCCCATAATCTGCAGCTTTGTTACTTTAAATTATAATAAAAGAAATAAAAGTTGAATACCAACTATTGGTTTTTATTTAATCAATTGGATATATGGCACTCATTCCTAAATAATTATCAAATTCAATTTAGTACTTAGTGACTTCGAATGTACATACATACACAAAAACTGGATTAACACTTTATTTTCAATTAGGGAATAAGGCAAAGCATTCATCGCATTTACACTACATTATAGTAATGTACCTATATAATATTCAATAGCTTAATACATTGTATGAAATTTACCTTTTTTTCCCTGAAAGTCATTATAAAGATATTAAATTCCGATGTATCGATTAACAATTTTTATTCTTTTTGTGTGAGCATAAACGTTTTCATAGTTGGGTTGAGTATACTACCAAGATAATTACGTCGCTGTTGCATTTTGCTCTTTAGTCGGTAAGTAAGTACGTATATCTATAAATTGGTAGAGATATTTCTAAGGGAATTTAATTGTGAAGTTGCGAAAAATTTGATGTGGCTATCCTATGATATCTAATCAAGTCTTAAGTAGAGTAAGAAGGACAATGTCGGAAAACGGACCCTCTCAACGTTTGACCAACTTCAGATCTAGCTGTGATAACTTTTCTTCTGGTATTAAACTTTAACTTAGCTCTACAGTATGAAGCAATAGTGCTTGCATATATTGGTAGTCTGCTCATATTCCGTCAAATATTCTTTATTGACAATTATATTATAAAGAATACACGGCAATTAACCGTTTAACGATCGCTGCAGATATTAGGAGTTACAATTTTCGTCCTTATTATCGGCGGGAAATCCAACCGACGAACGAACCCATCGGCCGTTTTTATATCGTTGTTACTATTTTCTGTCTGTACTACTGCATTACCACCGGTTCAATTTTATTGCAAGAGTCACGTAGCGACCATTGTCTTATTACGGGTCGCGTTAACGTCTCTATTAGGTGACTTTATTGAACGGTTTATCGTGGCTATTAATTCTGCTACTTTTATCGATCGACAATAATATCTGCAAAGGCGCTTGTTGAAAGCATCAAGAGCAAGAGCGAGTGGTGAAATGTTCATCCACCGAGATCACCTTAGATTTATCCTGTCGCCTATGGAAGACCGTCTTCAATTCGCGTACGGCCGGTTTCAACTTACCGCCGTACCAGAAGTTTTGATTGAGTGTCGTATCGCCGACACAAACTATTGCTAACAATATCTCCATCGTTGTTTAGAGTCAACAATTTATGTGTTAGTACATTGACGGCTTTCCGCTTTCGTATGTATGAGTCGCATTTCAACCGGTACAGTGTCTTCATTTTGTAGTACCTTTGAGGGTTTACAAATGTGCGTAAGTGATACGAAACGTACACCTCGTTCTCTTAGAACTGCTCGAAAACTTAGCGATCATCAATTGCCGCCATTCTTATCTACGGACAAGCTCCCACGTAGTTGATCATTCCTGGATCTAGACCGAGAAATTTCGTATAGTCTCGCCAATTATAATCAAAGGTATCCGTAGTAGTGCTACTAGAGGTAGTACTAGTAGTGATGATAGTCCATGCGTTTGTTTTTGAGTTTTTATGAGCTTTATCCAATTCCTTCGCCTTTCTGTGATGTCGATTCATATTTATGGAGTAATTTACATCGTTGGTGATGAATTCACATGACATACCTGGTACGTACATTATGCGGTAGGATGCGCATCCCGTTTGAATTGTCGTTAATTTTTACTTATCCGCTACGCGGATGCAGCAAGCCGAAGAACGATCACCAGATCAGCGGCATCGCGGCCATAAATCCTCTAACGCTCATACCTTTCGGCAACTCGACGTATTTACGCAGTAGCCCATGCAGGGCTCTAGCGTTGTAGCGTATTTGTTAACGACCAGGTGAATCAACGGGAAACAGAGAACGATCTCTGACCTCTCGATACCAGACAACGACCGATCTTGAAACTGAAGGGTATCAGTTACCAGCATGCCTTGTCCAAATTGAAAAATTTGTGCCAACAGCAAAAGCTACAGAATTCTCTAGAAATTCTACAATTTCTCGATGTCGGGCTACATAAAACCTGATTGCGTTCCGAGAGAAAAGTTCTTAGTACACCACACGCTTCCAGGAGAGTCGAACTGTGTCGTTCGGATAGCGACAGGCGAAATAGCGAAACACTTGTTCATATAAATGCGTTAGAACAAAATTCTTCATCACCGTTTCATGCTGTATTGCCAACAAGTTTATCAGGAAGGTTTTGTGTGAACCATCATAATAACAAAACTGCATGCCGTTACGTTTTCGCAGCTCGAAATATTCACAATCGAGCACTATACGTTATTCTTTTTGTCGCTTGTTCTGCAGGTAATAATAGGCGTCCAATAAAATTATTGAAAGTGAACTCCTCGGGAAAACTTCCTTCGTGCAATCGGCGTGTATAGTAACAGCGAACGTAAAGAGACGCCTCGACTAGCAGATCCGACATTTCGTCCACGTCTCGTTCGATTTACCACTTAATCTTCTCGGAACGCGAACAAAAGTCGTTAAAACCTGTCTTTATTGTATAAGACGTTATATCACCACCTTCCTCGTCGCCCTCTGTGTGTGTTACTACGCCAAAGCGTCTTTTCTGCGTTAAAATCCTCTTCCGGCATTTCAAAAATGATGCTCTCTGATGATCGAAACCTCTGAAAGTCGGACACGGTTTTTATGCCACCATATTATTTATAACTTAACTATGCTGCTTACTTTTATAAGATTTTTAACTACATTTAAAACGTATTCTGTATTATAAATAAAACATTCCATTATCGTGTCTCTTCACTGATTAACCTTGCCGATATACTATAATATAATATAAAAAACTCTAAGGGCGAGTATGGTATGCAGAAATGGTCAAAATATATACCAGTAACCGTTAAAGGGTTAAATAAAAGGATTTGGAGAATTGCGAGTATAGCTTACAAGGAAACCATTATGAATATCTCGCCGGGTTCGATGAAATTTTGTACACAAAAATAATGGATATATTTATGGGATATAATACCTTTTTTATCAGGTCTAACTCTAACCTCAAGATGTTAGAGAATTACACATTAAATATTTTGTATAGGTGATGAAATATAGGGGAAAACATTTAGGAAATGATAGTAGTTTTACTGAATTTAAATGGTTTACGTAAAATAACGGTACCATTTGATAACCTTGAAGAAAAGAATACTTTCGTACATTTACAGTTTTGTTGTAACTTCACTACTACTCGCGTAAAAAATCAAAACGAAAATTTACTAAAATTTCTAGAGTGAATATCTCCCTTGAGGGAGGGTCGGGGCTGATAAAATATTAAGCGTCTGATGCTCTTACCCATTCTTTTCATTTAACAAATTTCATCTATATCGACCGGATACACCTAAGATATTAGCCTGTTAATGCTATTCTAGATATATTTTTAGACATTTATATTGCAAAATATTGATAAAAATCTGCAGAGTGTTGGAAATATTAGTATGAAAATTAGAACAAGGACGTTTAATAATTTTTATAAAAACCATGATCCAAGATTAAGGCAACATATAAATGAAGCATGTCAACCTTGATTTACTTAAACTGCATTTTCTTAAGTGGTTAGCCATAACTATTTAAAAAGTCTGTTATTTAGTCATAATAATAATAATTAATTGTTTGATGGTGAAATACCCTTATTGTAGGTTTAAGTTTGTGAAATCTGTACTCTTTTGAAACTAAGTAATATCCATATATCTTTTAAACCGTGTTTATGAAGAAAAATACTTTATACGTAGAAAAATCAAGATTTCTTTAAAATTATTAGCTTTAGGTATAGGGAATGGGTATAAAAAATTAGAGTACCTGTAATGCTAAGTAAGATGACCTTAAGATATACAGGGTATTCTATTTCAATTATTTAAGTTACATTAACTTTTGCAAAACGCTATTTGTTTTCCAAAAACTATTATTTTCAATTAAGTAGCTTACGCTATTTCAATAGTAGACCACTTTTAGAGTTATACAGAAGTCTCGTTGTTTGATTACATCATTTTATTTGTCTACTATGAATTGTTAAACATTGATTATTTTCACAGTTAAATTGTAATAACCCAAAACGAATAATAACAACATAGTATATCATTATGTTAAGTTAATTAACGAGACAAGATCTATTAGAATATATCAAAATATGTAGTACCCATTTAAAAAAATATAGCTTTTTATCATCCTTCATTTTTGACGCATCCTGCATAAACAACATAATTTATAAATTATAGACTTCTTTGATATAAACAATTTTTGTCTTTAAAGTTTTGTTCTAAAGTTGATGGTTAAAGAGCTAAGGCCCGTCCTCGCACTATTGGTTCACCCTATATATTTTAAAAAGTACGTGGTGCGCCATCGATTTCGTTTAACTCGGTTGACATCAACCAATCTTATTATTTAGACCAAAATAGACCTAAAATCTTCTCTCACGAATCTCATGATCAAACCCCGAGCTGCTCGGCTAGCTTAAAGTTTATTTAAATTATGTTCGCTCCTGGTTAACTTTATGTTGCGATATTTATAAGAAGCTCATGGCAATTAATATAAACTGCTGTGTAATAATGCCTATCCAGCACGGACTTCACCACCAATGAGGTTCATTGTCTGATTCCTGTGCCGTGGTAAATCTTTACCGAAATTTTAAAATCCTAGCATTTGGCTAGATCCCGTTGTTATCGCCAACTAGCTTTATATGATAATTAGATTTTTATATCAAGTACCTTGGGTTCTTGCGGACTATGATTAAAACTACCTATTGGAAGTAGACTCTCTGCTTATGCGCTACTTTTACATAAAAATATTTTATTTTTATTGTGAATCGCCGGTTTGTTAAACTTTCTTTAAGATTCCTTGCACAATTTAATTCATTTTATCGACAACTTCTGAAAATGGGCAATAACGGACGCGTGGAGCCCTCTGTAATAAGATGAACCCGTCACCTAGTTATTCCAACCACTTGTGTTAAGGATTAGTTAAAACAATTAAACGATTTAAGTTTAGAAAATTATTTCAATAGATTTATTTTGTCTAAAATCACGAGGTTATACAAATAAGCTAAACATTACGTTTTGACGTATGGCAGGTAGGTGAATAATTAACATTGACTCGACGATCTATCAAATCAATTCTTAATACCAAATGAGTCTAAGAGGTCGACCAGAAAATTATAACTACGGTCAACAGCTTAATACTTTGGTATTGGTACCGCGTGGATTGGTTTCTGACAACGAATTAATTACATAATTTTATTTGTACATTTCTGGTTGATTAAAATTAACCCAATCGATTATTGTCAATAATCAAGGATTCGTAGGAAATCAAACATTTCATAAAAAAATTTGAAATAATACTATTATTTTAGGAAAACGTATATCACTTACGTGCCCTACTTCAGTTTCTTGAGTTTTGTGCGCTAGTTATGCTCGTAGCTATGTTGGAGAGTGTTTAACTCCTACTGGCGTCAGATTTATCTCTTTTCTTCGTACATGCTGACTTCCGTAGATGAGGACTCGTATTACACGCCCTCCAAGGGGCTTGGTCTTAGGTAGACCTTGGAATGTTTCTCGTGCTTCTCCGTGTACAATGTCACTTATTCTGCCCGAAAATTTAGCAGTAATTGAGGATCAAGTTTAGAGTCTTGTTCAAGAAAAATCTAACTTTAATCAATAACTGTGACGTTCACAACTGAAATCAGTAACCGTTTAAGCTTTTAGTGCTATGGCCATGCACACAAAAGCGTCAATGCTCATATTCAATTATGAATTCTCAAATGGATAAACTGTTCACACTAAAATTTCGCTACTTTTTTTATTGAGTAAAATAACGTGTACATCCGTCAAGTGAGTTATAGAACTGCAGATGTAAACTTGACTTGGGAAAACTTTTTCGATATCTGCCAATTATAATAATTTTTCTTAACTCATCAACGACTAAAAATCAATGTTTTTCCTACACATTTAAACTTGTGTTCGTTGTTTATGGATTGGATTTTTAATAAGATTGAGGTCATCAAATTTTAACGTTTCGTGACATTCAATTAATCCAAAATTGGTCATTCAAGCAATCGACTCACCGTTGGAACAAAATAAATCTCATGTTCTGAAATTGTCAAAAGATATAAACTGTTATTATCCACACACGTGCGCACGCGTATAATAGAACTAAATAAAACCGATTTATGTTTTAATAAGCCTTTATATATTGGGATGTCCATCTTAGAAATATCTAAAGTTTGTGTTTATAATTTTCATTACAATTATATGGTGCATAGATTTAACATTAATGATATTAAATTGATGTATATTGATACAGATAGCTTATCTATGAGCTTTCATCTAACGATGTATATACAGATGTAATTAAGGTGGAAATTAATGTGTGATACTAGTAACTATTCCAGTGATAATATTTACAAAATCCCTCTTGTGATCAAAAAGGTACCTGGCCTAATGGAAGATGAACTAAATGGCAAAATTGTCACAAGACGAAATCGCAATAACGCATGTGTCAGAAACACCAGTGTTTTAGCAACGGCCGGCAAAGCTACAGTGGAGCGAGGCGTGGTTCTCCTATA
>JAHWXV010276242.1:0-10654 GCA_024586415.1 Phrixothrix hirtus | reverse complement strand
TCAACTTCAGCATTCTTCTTCAGCTTTAATCAAATTTCTTATATACTGGGAACCCATTTTTATTGAGACTTTTTGCAAAAAGTGCTTTTTATTGGTCGTTGCAAGTGAATTAAAGTTAGTTATACCTGAAAATGCAAATAACTGCCGAAGAGGTGGCAAGAGCCGTAGTCTTTAGTGGACGATGGCCGAAGCGTTCGATATGTTGCTCGGGTTATTGGAAAACCTGAAATAACAGTTCGTAGGGCAGTTCATCGTTGCCGTGCAACCCTAAGGTATGATAGGCGTCCTGGTTTAGACCGCCTTAGAGCAACATCTGCCAGAGACGATCGATTTTTAATACCCCAGTCTCCGAAATCGTCACCAAACAGCTGTAGGACTAGCTCGAAGGCTAAGAGTTGTTCGTGATACAACTGTCTGTGCTCAGACAGTAAGACGAAGGTTGAGGGCATACAGTTTGAATGCAAGAAGACCTAACCGAGTACTATGACTCACAAGATAGCACAAACAAGATAGAGCAGAGTTTGGTGCAATTAATCAGGAATGTGGAGAAAACGATTGGAGACACGTCTTATTCTCTGATGAATCCCGATTTTATTTGCAATCGCCAGATGGACGTCATAGAGTATGGAGAAGGCGCGGGGAAAGATTTACTCCAGCCACTGTCGTTGAACAAGAAAAGTTTTGGGGAGACTCTGTGATGGTTTGGACTGGAATTTCGTTAGAGGCCAAAACGGAGCTTTTCATTGTTCAAGAACGGCCTTTAAACGCAATCAGGGACATTCTTCAGGATTATCTTGTTCCTTTTGCTCTTTTTATTGGACCAAATTTCTTGTTTATGCAAAATAACGCAAGAGCACAAGGCAAGGTGTGTCAGTCGGTATCTTGAAGAAGTGGAGATTGAATGTTTAGAATGGCCTTCAATGAGTGCGGACATGAATCCCATTGAACATGCCTGGGAGGAATTAGGAAGACATGTAAAAGCCCGCCCTGTAGTCCTAAAGACGATACAAGAGCTAAGACAAGCACTTGTAGAAGAATGGGAAAACATGGACCAAAACGTAATTGCGAATTTAATTCGAAATATGGCTCAACGCATTAGGGCTCTCGTCAAAGCTCGTTGAGGCTACACTCGTTATTAACATGAAAAAAAGGATTTATTTGTGGTAAATTGTTGCACTGCTTTGTGTTATGATTTTTTGTTTTTGTTTTCATTTTGTTGTATTTCTAGTTTTTCTTTACTTTTATACGTTATTAAAATCTTTCCTTCGACAACATTTTTGATTTATTAATTAAATTAGTCAATTAAATGAAAAAAATTAGTTTTCTTGAAATAAAGGAAAAGATAGTGCCAGTTTAATTAGTGCACCTCTTTTTTTGTAACTTTATGAAAATAAATAAGAACATTTATGGTATAGGTAATCGATCGAAATATTAAATTAAAAAGTCGTTGAAATACAAAACAAGGGAAGAATTAAAGAAATGTGTATATAAAAATTATCTAAAGATAAAATAGATATGAAAACTCCAAGAAAAATTAAATAATCAAGATAAAAATTTAATATAAGTAAGGACACCTAGCATATATAATATTAAGATAAAAATAGGAGAACTGTAAAATAGAAATTAGAAATAGGAAAAACACCAAAGTAAAACAACGAAAATAATACTATTGAGAAACCACGCATCCATTTGCATAGACTGCACGAACACATAGTATTTTCGACATTAGTCGCATGATTAACACTAGGCAGAGTCATATAAACATTTGTCCCCATAATATTTAATTTAAAAATATACAGTTTAAAATGCATATTTGATTAAAAACTAGTTAGTAATACCATTAGAATTAGTTAAGTAGAATTTAGACAGAACTAATGTATTTATAATGCAACCATTTAAAAGACCAATAAAGCAATAATTAGCATATATACAGTTGAACCCCAAAATAATAAAGTGCCACGAGCTAAAACTACAATGCGAGCTTAATGAACTCCGCCCATTAATTGCCGATCTGAGCTAGGCCGACAGGTTAAAACATCGTAATAGCATAACGTCATAGTTATTATGTGGTAGCAAGTATAATAGTAACGCTTGAACTAAAGGAAAAAAAGGATATATAAATTGGCGCTGTATTTCCCATGCGATCCGTATAGCTTCCGTTAAATGGGCAAGTATGAGTATTGATCGCAGGAAATAATAAAGACAGGAAGGTCACATTTAGAATACGCAGATTTTAACTATCCCGGAAATGACTTATGTGAACGACTCATATTTCAAACAACAAGCTGCAACTGAATTCTTGGCTGCGAGGAAATATACTGTGATATATGTTCACAAACGTCTACGCATTGTATATGGAAGCTGTGTAGCTAATAGGAGCACAGTTGGTACTTGAGTTCGGGGAGCGTTCTAGGGGCCTCATATTATTTTAGGTGCTGAACTGCGCAGAATAAAATTTGAAGAAGATGACGAAAGCGTAATTCAGTGAAGATGTTACTGGGTGAGGAAAACAATAGCACATCTAGGAAAGGTATATAATCGCTTGCTTCGTGCTGGCGTAGGTTTGTACAAGATTATGACAATTATGCGTAAAATAATTTGTCTAAAACGAATATTCATTTGCTCCTATAGTAAGATTAGATATTAAAAAGCGGGCAAAAGTTTCAAACGCGTCGGTTGTACTCTGACATAGGCGCGTAGGTACAATTACTAACGAGGATCTAGCAATAATTGCGAAATATGGAATCGAATAAGATATAATTTATTCAAAAGAGGGGGGGAGAGTAAAAATCTTAAAGGAGTTTAAGAGCATGCGTCTCAATTTCTAAGAAAATTAATTGTAAAGCTGGGTATTTGGCTTACTATAAGATAAATAACTTAAAATTAAATGAGGCCGTGACTGAGTGACCGAAGTTGCGATAGTGTGACAATTTCATAAGTTGTGAGGGATCAAATCTGGCATTTGACATTTTTTAAAATTTTAAATATGTTATATTTATCACTTTATTATTATTATTAATTCTTTATTATTAATAACAATATTTTGATAAGTATACAATATTTGTCATATGTAAAATTATTGTAAAATTCAGACATAGCTGTACAATGTTGGGTGTTAAAATTAGTGTAGAAGCATTGGAAACATAAGACGGACTACATAATAAATATTCTATAAAACAATAATTTGTTTTAAACAAACTTTATATACGAAGATGATAATTTAAATCATTTGCTAGCAACGATAACTATGCCGTTATTATGCACAGAGCCACAACTGTCAGCAATTAAATTTTTGAATTAGTATTCCAATACGACTGAATTATTGAGGTATATCTGCATTAGTACTGCTCGTTTTTCCAAAAATTAGACTCAAAAATATGACAAAAAAATTAATACAGAATTTTTAGTAAAACTTAGCAAAACTAAGGAGAATTGTATATCTCAATCACTAGTTTTTGAGTGATGCAGGAGTTTTGATACAGACAAGAATAACTTGAGGATAAGCAAGTGCAATATCCATCGGCGTGCAACTTTTTCCACATTTACATTCATGAAGAAGATTGCTACCATCCGTGATTTAATACCAAGACCTTGCTAATCGGTTATGTTTCTTCGTTCTCTAATCAGTTTCTTTTACAAGCAACGTCTTTTTGTGCCACAGTCGTCGCAAGGGTTTATCTTCCAAATGTTCTGGGCCAAGCTGACTGATCATGCATGGTTCCCAAAAGCCATTCTTAAATTGTGGCGACCTTCGTGAAACATTAAACTTCGTTTAAAATCATAAACCATAGTAGCAATCAACTACTACCTGTGTTTGAATAAAATGCATATTTTTGCTTCAAGACAAAGCTGAACCGCCCTTCCTATAACGCCGACTTAGCTATACCGGATTATTATTTGTTTTAAAAACTAAGGAAACATTTGAGGAACCAATAATTTTAGACAACGAAGCGTTAAAGAACTCAGTCGAATAATATTTGACAATAGTTAAGAAGAAATGACGTACGTTGAAATAGGAGCACGCCATATTGTTTGTTGGTCGCGACTTTATTATTGAGTTACTACAATTATTTAGTTCATCGGGCGGCTATCTAATTATTTATTTGTTTATTTAGGCTCAACGGCCAATTAACTTTGTTTGGGGTAGCTCTGGCGTACAGTTTAAATGACACGCCCAACGAGTACTGTTATCTATCTTTTTACCTGGTTTGTTTATTGTTAAAATCAAACTTTGTTATTTTTCTTCAACAAATACAAAATCTAAGTTTAAAATCTATTTATTAAATAAGAATTAAAATTGATGTTATTTGCATGTAATCCATAACAAATTAAAACAATAAAATAATAAAAAACAATAAAAGAAGTAACTGAGTTAAATTATTGATTTGTAAACTAATCTTTACATTGTAGTAGCAGAGTTTTGGTATTCAATACCCAAGTTGTGTTTATTTCATAGACTGATTCTTATGGAAATTAATTTCTTCAATTTAGAGAGAACTTTTGCCCTTTACGTTCGCAGGGACTAATTATAATTGGTTCCTTCTCTAAATTAGTTTGACGATGATCCGGCCACCGGATCTTTGGAATAAATTAACTTTATTACTGATTAATTACACTGTAACTTTGCGATTCTTCATCGATTCTGGCTAATCAGGTAAAGATGAATATTTTTGGTTGTTGGGTGTTTAAATAATTTTTCCAATGCGGTGACTTGCATTTTGAATTTCAATCAATGTATATGGCTCTCATATTAGTTTACATGAATCGTGCCGTTTTTCGAGAAACTAACAACAAAACTTTACTCGTCGGTAGAATTGTTAAGTTTCCGTGCAAATTTTAAATATTATTTAACAATTTAGCCTAAAGCGCTATTATAATAAGTTATTTTACATGGATGTTTAATTTACTTTGTCTGTGTCTAAGAATTTTTATATGTACAATTTTATTTATTTTTAGACATGTTGGTGCGAATTAATATTTTATTTTAATGTTAAATCAACAATGTAGAAAAATAAACTTTTTATAGAAATCGCATGTCTATATTTATCTTTAATTTGTTTCTTGTGAGTAGTTCTTTTGGTTTAGTTAAAAATCCGTTAATCCTTTCTCAAACTGTCTGCCGTTAAAGTTTTAACAATTATAAAATAGTTTTGTTATTTAAGGGGTACTTGTAGCACCTAGTCGGTGGTATTTGTAAAAATAGAACAAGATCTTGAGATATATTACATACCGTTCCTAATGACTATTGTCCTTACGCCGCGTGCCTATTAGTAAGTTTTTTCACAAAACTTGTCACTATTAGAACTTCTTATCTAATCCGTTCATTAGTTGTTTAATAGCTTGAATACATTCTTGTTGATTGTTTTGTAGTCAAAATACAGTTGGGTATTACTGACGCTTGGAATCATAAAGTCAAGCTTGTATTTTATTACGGTTCTAATTAAAATCATTCAATCTCATAATTATTCTAATTATATTTACGATACTTTAATTAAATATAAAATTTAATTACTTACCTAATTACACCTAGTAAATTTGTTGCAATATCCAATATAGTATATAAAATATTTTAAAGAAGTAGGGTACTAAAACAAATTTAAAAGTAAAAACGATCTATGATAAAACAATATACTGTAGAAGAATCATTAATTTACTTTACACAACTTTATTAAAAACACTAAATGTTGACCAGAATTCCGTTTTTGTTTTTATTTAAAGCTACAGTCCTGCAAATATGCAAAAATTGTCGTCGCGCATATCGCCACATTTTTTCCTTTAAGTAGTTATTGATGTTACTTACATGCTTACCAATTTGAGGAACGTAATTTGTAGTTAGTATCGAGTAAAAAATAAACCATTTTTTTCGAACAAAATTGTTTATTTAAAAATGGCTCCACAAATTTTTATTAAAAAATTACATGGTATAGAAAAAAAAATGTTCGAATTTTTATAATTTATCCCACTTTATAGGAGTTTGGTTCATCTTATTGAATTTTATATAATATCTAAATAATAATTCTTTGTAAATATTTTCATTTTAAACGTCGCTCAGGCAGATAAAACAATTTTTAGCTCTATATTAATTTTTGCAAGTATGTTTAACCAAATCAAACAATTTGGAAAATTGATATACAATCATCAAGACTTAGATAAGCTACACAACAATTATCAAACTGGTATCAAACCGATTTCATGTTTTTATAATTTTTTTTTCATTTCATTGATATGAAAATATTCAGACGTCAAATGTTTTCTAAATACAATGTCCTTGTCTCTATATTATATGTATACGCTTTTAATAAAAAATAATTCTTTTCGAAATAAATATTATTTATCTTTTATTCGATACTGACTATAGCTGCGTTCTTGAAATTTTGTAATTATGTAAACTATATCAACGAACCATAGAAAACAATTGAGGTGATATGCGCAGGAACAGTTTTCTTAACCGGATATGGCCTTTTGGTTTAAAATATTGATTCGGACGTATTTAAAAATTTAAAATTTCGACTTAATCGAAACAGTCATGTACTATGACAGTGGTGGAAAGGTCACATTTAGTGTTACATATTAATGGTATATGGTATATTGAATTATTTGCACTAAAATCAATAAAAATTGGTTCGAGTGGACGTTCAACAGAAAGGCTCAAGTCAGTCTTCCGACAAGCAAAGTTCCTTGACTTCTCTCTGCGTACGTTTCTACCTTTGAGCTTTCTTGTGCTGTATCTTAGGTTCCTTCTAAATCGTAGCGGTGGCTGGGATGCAGTACAAAAACTCTCGTGTGTTAAACCGTTTGTGTTGCGAAAACGTTACAATGAATTCTTTTAATTCCCTTGACCTTACGTCATTTGGCAATACTCTCGAAAACACCATCAGGTCTAGATGTATGATTGAAGACCGCGACTTCGATGAAACCAAAAGGTTTCGTTACTACTCCCCGAAGAAGTTATATGTATCTTTGCGGGCAACATCGAGGCAGCAAGTGCCGGTAACGCGACCGCCAACACCTCGAGAGAGGTAGTCTCCACCTCCCAATATGAGTGCCGCGTGAGATGCGCGCAATCGTCTGGCCAACGAAGGATACTCCTCAGAAATAGGATGTGTTCCAAATCACCCCCACGTCAGCTTCTTCCAACAAGAGCGATGGATTTAAGAAACTAAGATGTAGGAAGACGAAACAACGTAAAATTGCTAAGCACCACAACCTAGCACCCACGCTGGCAGCAATGCCCAATCGCTACGACGTGCTGCAGGTAGCTGAAGCAGAGGCGGCAACCTTTGCGGTGGTAGAACTAGAATAATTGCCGGAAGAGCCCATCCAGGCCACACCTAAACCTAGCGGTAGAGCTCCGCTAATTGTCATGCTGCAAAAAGATCTATGGAACACCGTTGCGAGCGATCTCGCAAAGAAATAGGATCACCAAGGTAAATAATATGGTATGAGCTATCAGTATCTATTTGGCGAGTGTGAGGGATCACGAAGGAATTGCTAAGTATCTCAGCGATTCCAAGATCTCGTACAATACGCACCAATTAGAACGCGGGAAGACGCCGAAGGTAGTCATGAAAGGGCTACTAGAAGACATGCTCGAGTTTAGCAGGATATTTGTTTGTGACTCGTGTGAAAATCACCATTTAAATGTTCTACTAAACTCCGATACCTGTGTCAGACTCATATCTGTCTTTGTCTATATACGGTCTTATTTTGTAAATAATACTGATAGAGCGAGCTTCCATACATTGAAAAGTGAATGGAATCACTTTCACTCCTTAGGGAGACGAGTTTTTGTTGTCCACATTTTCCCGTTGATCTATGTAAAGAAAATGGCAGCCGTTAGTGACTGGCCTTTCAATGAAGGAGACCTCTAGGAAAGCTCCACGCTAAAATAGATATTTTAGAGCCAATATCACACTTTCTGCTTCGGCCTCTTTCAACATTGGCTTAAACTTGGGGGCATCGATTAAGGAAACTATTCAAAATAATGAAATTCGCCGGTTCACTGAAGCTTTTCCAAGTATTCCATACACTGTAAGTTGTACAAATAATGTTTCTACTCGTAGGCCGTATAAAAAACCACATTAGAGGGTTATTTCCTATTATTTACTGGTTGACGTAGTAAACTGTGCGGTAATATCATTGCTGCACAGTTTGGCATGGAAATACGTATGGCATACGAGAAATAGAAGTTCATATGGAGGCGTTGTTATAAAATTGACAATGCGCATCGAGCTGCAACTTTCATACTCGTGCAAACTCGTTGTATCATAATTCACTATTAACAAAGACGCCGCTTTCGACCTTTTTTTCACTAATAGCTGCTCGAGTAAAAATGCCGTATGTAACATTTTACTTATACATAAAACGCCATATTTGTTACTCGGATAACCGTAATTTTTGCTAATAGTGTAGTACTCGAGTAAGACTGCTAGTACGAGAGCAACGCCAAAACTTCCTAGCTTGACATAGATTAGGATAAAATGTTGAAAACACCAGTTCAAGTCTTATTCGCCTTGAAAACATAAAACTCAATTTTACGTGAATTAGTTTTCCTACATCTGTCATTCGTTTATTACGAAGTCTGAAGTCATGAAAACTGAGTGTTGTTACCAAATTCCTTACCCGAGAAGGTTTTTCTCCTCAAAACATTAAAGATCGGCTGGGTGGGGTGCACGGGAAAAATTTATCATCTTATTCTGTGCTAAAAGATTCGTCAAAACGATTTCGACAGGAATCTTTGGAAGATGACACCAGAATAAGGAGAATGGTGGAATTCGTGACTGCTCTTGTTGAAGATCTCGTAATGGACGATCGATGGTTGAAGATGAAACAAATAACACAAAACGTGAGTTTTTTTAGATACAACGTTCCTTCAATCCTCCACGTTCATTTAGGCATGGATAAGATTGGTACACACTACCGGAATTAAGCAAGTCGCAGTTTGTGACTGCGGCTTTGAACGAATCGATAACCCCTGTATAATCTAGATATGGCCTCAGTAACTATTATCTGTTTGTAAATTTTAATAGGGACTTTTGAGAACGCCATTTCAGTGACGACGAAAAGGTGAAGGCTGCTGTTTGGGCACATTTTGAAGACAGGCCGAATTTTTTGTGGTGGTATTGGATTGTTACTGAAACGATAAGTGTTTTGATGTGAGGGAGGATTATATTGAAAAAATTAATTGTAAATCTAGGTTGTTTCTTTCATAGTGAGACTGTGAAATTTTGGCGCTTCTCTCTTATATCCGCTACTAATTGAGTATATTTATTTTTAATGAATGGTTTCAATCTGAAAATGTAAAAATTGATTATCTTTTTAAGAAATAATATTGAGGTTTCAAAAATTAAAAAAGTTAGTTGTTTAGTGAAAAATATCCAAATTGCGTTATAATATGCATTATTTACAAAAAGATGAACGTAATTGTAAATATGCGCAAAATAAATTCATTAATGTGTTTAGCTCAGATACAAAAAGGTGTTTATAGGATGGAATGTTACGATACAGTTAGTCCAGGGATATTAGACAAAAATCTTGAAAGTTTGCAAAAATTAGTAACTGGCTAAAAATTACACACAGCTTGGGATTAGGGTTCTAAATAATATGCAAAAGTTCCGCGTTGATTCGACTGCCGCTGAGTCAATTGCACGAGGTCAAAGGTCGCGAAAAACGGTCTTCTGAGAATCTCGAACTTTTCGACAATAAAGTATTCAGTACTAACTTATAACTGAGACAATTTTGATTACAAAAATGGCCTGACGGTCTTTTTTCATAGGAGTAACCGTATATGAAAATACATAGGGATTGTTAATGACTTCTGGTTGCGATACAACTTCTATTCTATACAACAAAGGAAAATTAAAAATTTTCAAATTATTTGAAAAGCGACGATCTCAAATTGTGCTAAAGTGTTTTGAACAGTAAGCATTGCTCCTAATGTTATTTTTAGTAACGGTCTACGTTGCCGTTTAGCAGTTTATAGAGGAGTAAAGAAACTGAACGCTACTGATATTTTGAAATATTCAATATTTTTTTAATCGACAAGTCTCAATAATTAGTTTTTCTTCATCTTCATCGGCTGCTCCTCAACATCACTTTTATAAGGTGTATTGTCAAGTGAAAACATGACTTGGAAGTGGCGCAATTAATCCTGAAGACTGGGGATGGACATTGAAATATAATGTCTTGGAATTAATAATAACTCAGCTTCAGCCTGGTTCGATGTACTGCCGAGTACGACTTTTTGTAATTGCAGTAAAGGCTGTGGTTCCAATTGTGGATGTCGAAAGCAGATTTAAATTGCTCAATAATTTGCCACTGTCATGGCCAAGCATATATTAATGAAGAAGAGATCAACGATAACGTGAATCCATCATCTCCACCAGAGCAATGTTTAGAGATCGAAGAATCATATTTGGAAGATGAGAAAATGAGGCTCTCACTGCACCTAGCTCATTATAAATTTAAAAAACCGTGGATTAAGTCTACTGGGAATACCACGCTTTAAAAAAGCGGATCTAGTATTCGACCTCTAAGGCGATGTGGCAAAGAATGTATACACCGTGTCCCAAAAGTGTGGAATATCCTATATATCTCGGTAAATATCAATTTTATGGAAAAATGTTTCAAATAAAAGTTGTTTGGAATTTAATTG
>JAHWXV010276134.1:0-13702 GCA_024586415.1 Phrixothrix hirtus | reverse complement strand
AGCCGATTTCGAGAAAATCGCGAAAAACCAAAAAATGACAAGAGTAAAGTGGCACTTCAGGTTATTGGATTTTAGTGAAATTGTTGCAGTCGCGTGCGAGGATAGATATAAACTCAAATAAAAAATTTCGTTTATTTACGACTTTTAGTTTTCGAGATATTTTGTTCACACACAGACTGACCAATTTTTAAAAACACGTTTTTCGGACTCAGGGAGCTCCAAAACGTGTATTTCCACTAAAATTTTGGACGAAAACAATACTTTATTCTATATTTCATATAGGTAAGAGAAATTAAAAAGGAACGAGGGAGTTGGCGTTTTCTATCCAACATTATCGCAAATTCTATGGTAATTAAGTTGAGGATTAAAAAGAGCATGTTGTATTTATTGTTTTCGTTGATGCTCAAAAAGTACAATTTCAATAGTTGACATGGAAAGGCTCGTATACGTATTAAAACTGTAAATTGCATTATTTAGCAATTATAACTACCACAATCTACGATCATGTACTACGAAAACGTCCGATACTAATTTATTGTGATTCGGCATACAATCAAAAATGCATACACAACATATATTTATTATTAACACCACAAATCAAAAATGTATAATAAAAACTAATTTTTGAAAGAATAGAACCCTCGTAATAATTTTTGATTATGTCCTTAGGGCTTATTATTAATAAATAGTACTCCATGATGCCCAACTATAATGATTTGCAAAGTTCTTGGATTTTAAATTCATAATAAAGGGCAATGACTTCAATTTATTTAAAAGTACGTACCACTTACATCTTAGATCCATATTAGGCAATAAAATTTTATAAGCATTTAGATAACAGTCAATGTCGACTATTTCAATAAAAATGTTTGCAGAATTTCCAGAAAATTTTACAAAATTTGAGATTAAAGTGTATTAAAGACTCGTTAATTTTGAGGTGCGAAATTATCTTACAGGGTTGTACATGCTCTTATGAACACATAGGTTATTTATATTTAATACAGTCTGTTGCTGTGTAACAATTCTTTTTTATAATTCTTTCTATTTAATATTATTTGCATTAAATTTTTAACTCAATACTCATTATTTGACATTACATACATTTTTCTAGATAATTTCTGAAAATTGCAATAACTTTAACCACAAAAGATTGTCACAAAAACTTAACAGATCTAATATTGGTTCTTATTTAAATAATCATTATATCATTCCTGATTTCGTTTATTCTTCAGGAGCTCCACAAGGATCAGTCTTGGGACCGCTATTACTTTTAATTTTCATAAATTATACAAAATCTGATATAACAAACACAATATTTATTTTAGGCAAACGACTTAAAATTATTTAAAGCTGTTAATAATTTTCAAGATCAGGAACTCTTATAAACTGACATTAATGCAGTTTATAATTGTTCCATTAGAATAGTAATTTCTTTAACGCTCAGAAATGCTATTCGCTGACATACTCGCAATAATACAACACAAGATTTACGAGTTACTTTTTATACTAAATTATCTTTCAATAACTATATTGACGCACTTATAATTGACTCATTTAAATTAATAGAATTTATTTGTAAAAGCATAAAACTTTAATAACGTGAATGCCTTCTTGAGTCTTTGTAATACGCCGATTCGATCAAAATTAGAGTACTATGGAATTATTTCAATTCACAAGTGTGTGTACAAGGTGTGATCAAAAATTCCGTGAACTAATCTCCTTCAGAGTATTCTCCTTGGCTAACGATGCACTTATCCCAACGTTAATTTCAAAACTGGAAACATTTCTGGAAAGCTTCTTTTGAAAGGGCCTTCAGCTGCTCCGTCGTGGCTTTCGGGAATAGTGTCAATGTTTTTATTTTTGGGAAGAGTCAGAAGTCGCGTGGTGCTGAATATGGAGAGACAGGAACATTTTTTCGGCCAAAACCTGGCGGATCAGAAGCGAGGTGTGGCACGGCGCGTTGTTGTGATGAAGAAGGAAGCCATTGGCCTATTTTTCTGGTCACTTTCTCCGTACATAGTTTCGCAAGCGTTAATCGCGTGTTTGAACGAATAGTTTTTGCCACTGTTTGCATGTTTTTTGAGGTCAAAGGACGTTCCCACCGTTACTCGTCTTCAACTGACTGATTTTCGTTTTCAATCGATCATACCATTTGAAAACCGTCTTCAGAGTCACCACATTACCGCCATACACTAATTTTAACATTTCATGAGGTTCTTTGGCACAGTTTTGCAACTTTGAAACAAAACTCAATGTTAACGCGCGCGAAACCCAGTAAACACGATGTCAATCTTCCTTCTCTAGAAGGCGACTGATAAATCACAATATGTTCAAACTTGACACTAACTATCCCAAATCAATATCAGACTTATTGCTTCAAATGGATGCAACGACAGCAGTTGCTGCTATAAAAATTCATTCACCGTATTTTTCGATCGCACGTCGTATTTATCAAAATAAAAGAATTCAATTAATAGAAAGTAACTCCCTGAACTGTCTATAATATAGATGTGACCTGAGATCGCATTTTAATTGTAACTACCTTCTAAACCAATATTATTGTTACTTACTCACCAACACCAAGGAAAAGTCATATTATCAAATGTTTTTATACAAATTCAAATAATATGCTCTCTGTTCCTGATCTGTTATTTAAACTGGGTATACGTATACAGGGAAACTTTTTGTTACGATATTCCTAAAATAAACCATCGTCTCAATAATCTTACATTGACGATCTCTCGTCATGGTGCGAATATTGTCCGTATTATATTTCACCTGAACTTAGATACATTTAAAAAATTGTATAAAATAAATTATTCATCACTAATACATACATATACTGATAAACTAAATAACTAGACAAATAAACGAGTATGTACATACCAATAAAAGCTATCGTTCATATATTGCTCTGTCTGTCCAAACAGTTGTTACTAGTTTAACCATCATTTTTTTGAGCTTGTACTCGTATTATTATTATTATTATTATTATAATTATTATTATAAAGCGAGAACGTAACATAAGGACACTTGCTGGATTAACGCGAGCTTTAGCAAAACAAACATTACAAGACTGAAAGCAACAGTCGTGAACGACTTCCTCGGTTTTGATAATTAAACACAAAATTTTTAATTAATCTTATATTGATTACGAGCTACCCCTGGTTAATTTCGGTACTTTTTAATAACCGCCCGGAAATTGCTAATTCATTTATATAAAACTTTTTAAGTCATGATTCAGTAAATATCTCCACTATATTTAAAATTGGAAATTATCCAAACTTGAGTTGTTAAATAGTCATTCCTTCAATAAAATGCATTTATTTACATTTTACACTAATTAAATCGGTTTTTATAAAAGTCGTACATGTTAAGTTCATGTGCATTCAAATACAAACCTTGGTGAAGGACCGTGAGGCACGTTCCTGTTGACGCAAACACCGCTATCGCTGCGTTGCAAATTCCCTTATTAAATACAATTTGCTTCTAGAACGTCCATATGACGTAATATCCGGCAAAATATAGCATAATCAAAAAAAATTTCACTAGAGGAGGTGACTAGAACCATCGTTTATATCGGATGCATGTGATATTGTTATAAAATTCGTACCGCTAACTCATGTTTTAAGGATTGTGAACTCCAAACTAATTAAATTAAATTAGTCAAACAGAAAATAAATTACTATTTTCAATTAATAATCAAATCTAAATCTACAGAATTCTTTAACTTAAACAGAAATATTCTATATTATAATAACCCAAAATTTGAATTATACATTTTTAACGCAATACCTGCCATGTTTACTACATCACTTGAAAAGTACGTATTGAGTATTAAATGGTTTTCGGTTGGTGATAATCTACGTATAACAGTAAATACATCTACAACAACACTGCTCGAGGCGACAATTTTGAAACAACGCTTCTTGATACAATCCTACAATATTACAAAACAAGGCTGCGACAATGCCTCGGGTAAAAGTTCAATGTCGTACAAGGTCCAGGTTCGTAATTTCTTTAATTTACAAAGATTTCAGGTACCATTAATGTAATTAGATACTAAGAGTTAAACTGGATTATATACAGAGGATAGGGAATGTTTAAAAAGTGATGTGCGCATTATTGATTTGCATATTTATTTACATAAACGCTTATTTATGCTTTCTCATAAACTTTAGCGTTAAATTTATTTTAGCGATCACTTTTTAAAATTAATAAATTGGTTTTGGTTAAAATTGTTATAACCCATTTAATTTCAAATGTTACTTAAATTGTTCAGGACACAAGGGGTCTTCTGTATTCTGTATTGTGTTTAATCCTTATACTCAGAAATAATTCATTACTGTCTTTTCAAAATTTTATTTATTCCAGGTTTATTTGTATTCAAATCTTGTATATAAAATCTATAAAGTGCATGTTATACTAATTTTACATTTAATACGCTGCATGTATTTACATTTGTAATAAAAATAAATATTTTACTTATAACAAACATTCATTTGAATAAAGTATTTTTAAAATGGATTAGCAACGGTACGAACCGCTACTGTAAGTGAATGCGTATGTAAGTCTTTTATTTTAACAGGTTGCACGTATATAACTATATTGGCATTTGGAAAGATTGTTTGCATCGATTCACATAATCGAATTTAAAATGGCTGATCGCACGAATGTTTACGAGTTAGCAGTGCGGTTTATAAACACTATTGTTGTAATTTATAAACAAAGTTGCGACTTTAACTGTTTGGGTGTTAACGTATTGGAATATTTAAGTGTTAGGTGTATAGGAATACGGCGTGCCCATGGAGAATGTCATAAAGTATATGGAGAAGTAAATGTATCACTTTTCGCATACGGCATTGATTAGCAAGACATTTTTCAATGTCTCGAGAAATATTTGTCACATAAGAAAACGCCAATAACCAAACTCAAGAATTCGTAATTATTAAATTATGATTTAAAGTCTGTAAATAATCGTGTGTCGGTTTATTCAGATAACAAAACTTTATATTTTTCTTGCAAACAGTTCTGAATGTTAATGAACTCAAAATTTAATTGATTGCTCAGAAATTTTAGGGGTTACTAACTAAATAGGTAAAAATATAAAAGTTTGAATTTCCAAACAGCGTGACACAGCAGCAGAAGACCAATGGTTTCGCCCTAGTGGGGCTCATCAGTGCTGAGTGGCTAGACACGCTGATTGAATATGTAAAACTTCCTTTTAAACACAAACCTGTGTGGGTGTCAATGACAAATAATGGCATAGCCATCTATTGCTTATATTAGAAGGTATTTTAATATAAATAATATAAAGAAGAAGATTCCTCCTAAAACTGGCACGATATTTTAAAATTTAATTCGGCACAAGTGAAAAACTGTAAAATGGACAATTCTGGTCTGCTGTTTGGAAATGCAAACTTTTATATTTTTACCTAGTTAGTTAGGTTAAAGATCTTTTGGTGAGAAGCCTTAAAATTGTCCATTTTACTGTTTAATGACTTTTCACTTGTGCCGAATTAAATTTTAAAATTCGTGCCAGTTTTAGGAGGAATCTTCTTCTTTATATGATTTGTATTAAAATACCTCCTAATATAAGCAATAGATGGCTCTGCCATTATTTGTCATTGACACCCATACAGGTTTATGTGTTTAAAGGGAAGTTTTGCATTTTCAATCAGCGTGTCCAGCCACCCACCACTGATGAGCCCCACTAGGGCGAAAACATTGGTCTGATGATGCTACGTCACGCTGTTTGGAAATGCAAACTTTTATATTTTTACCTATTTAGTTAGGTTAAAGATCTTTTGGCGAGAAGCCTTAAAATTTTCCATTTTACTGTTTAATGGCTTTTCACTTGTGTCGAATTAAATTTTAAAATTCGTGCCAGTTTTAGGAGGAATCTTTTTCTTTATATTTATATTAAAATACCTCCTAATATAAGCAATAGATGGCTCTGCCATTATTTAGCAATTATAAATATTTGTAGAAAGTGGTATTTTTGTCAAACCATTCTATAAAATTAAATATATACATGGTGTTAACAATAAATGTCAAACCCGAGGATGAGAGTATTCAGAAGAGAATGGGCGCAATTTTAGAAGAACCTGCGCAACGAGATCTGTACTTTGACGTTTCTAACCATTACACCACCGTCCCAATCTCCGGTTCCTATGCAAATTTTTCTTCAAATAAAGAAAACGGCTTTCAAAAAAAAATTTTCTAAAATTGTGCCCATTCCTTTCTGAATACTCTCATCCTCTATTTTTCTGCTGTACGCAATTAGGTATTTTGAACCGTGTATTAATTAATTTAATTAATACAAAACACCTTTCCTTAATTATCCAGAAATGTCAAATTTGAAAATTAGCAATAATAATATTGCTAAACGTGTAGCTGAATTTCTCGTTACCAGATGACTGTTAAATTGAAAAAATCAATGACATAAAACAGTAAAAGTATTTTGTATGTAATTTTCAGGAATATGTTACACAAGTAGTGACGAGTTTGATGTGCTGGAAACATAATCAAGGATTTGTCGCCAAAAACTGACTGTACAGATAATTACGAATTCACATCCCACTAGACAAACTCTACTGGAGTATGCTACCTGATGGACGTATGACGAATGACTTAAAAAATACGATAACTAAATTACCGAATGTCAAATTCAGCATTAGCCATGATACATTGATTACAAAACTTATTCTTGCTACAATCCTTGTAAAGTAAATTTTAACGATGAAAATTTACTCTACATTTGATATTATGTTTGTTTTTGAATCACCTACAATTTTTCAATGAGTGAGTTTTTAAAACATGGCTCAAAATGAAATTAATAAAATAAATTTAAAATTTAAAAAAAAAACAGCCTTAAAACGCCTGTATTTTTCCTAATTACACGTTAGACTAATAGAAAATTCTACCTTATAAACTATTATTAAAGTTACACTTAAAAAATCCTTTATTTAACCATAAAACGAGAGAGATGGGGTAGCTTACTCGTTTTCATCTATTCACTAGATTATTAGTTAAACTAAAAAATTAATATTTTCATTAAAATGGATATCAAAATGTTAATATAAACACATATTTAACTTCACATAATTATAATGCGTTATCAACTGCAAGGACAAAGCCCTTCGTTGTATTTAAAAATTAGTATATTTGAAATACTCCTCTGCTTTAGGAACCATGTAATAGCAATGTAATAGCAGCATTAAGTTTTCTATGAAGTGGGTGTATTAAAAAGACCTCAAGTATTCTTTATTAAAAAAACTTGCTGTATTTACCATTATGTTCTGCAAACTGCTAACATCTTCATCTGTTTTGGTATGCGAAACACGTCGATCTGGATAATTTCCGCCCTCCATATTTTAATTGCTTTGTTATCCGTTTTCACCGACCCATATAAATCACAAGCAGGTTCTCATTTTACCCTAACGATGTAGTCGCAGACATGCAATTTTATTCTGATAGTACTTGTTACAAAAACAAATTACAATCTTTTTCGGCTTTTATTCTACTAATTTATAATAAATATCCATCATCGTGTTTTATTTAAAAATATTTTGATCTCAAGTTTAATTTAGAATAGGATTAAAAATGTTATATATTCATCTTACAATATTACAGGATAAGATAATTAATTCTATTGATAATTATTTTAAACTCGCCGAACGAATTGCCATAACGTGAACAACTGCAAGCAAAATTCCTTTAAATATAAATTAAACAAATTTATAGATTTACTATACGCCACATTGTTTATATGATTTATTCATTTAATAAGCTTACCTATATATTAAATAAAAAGCCCATCTTTTCCTTTATATTATTTATTCAAGATGTAGTGGGGCTCATAAGGAAACTGTCTGAAACATAACTTCCAGATTTTTTTGTATACGCTGAACTCCTTCAAAAAGAAGAAATTATTCCTCACTGTTGTGGTAAATAATCATATGCAATTCCTGATTCTTTGTTGAACTCATTTAAAAATTAACAAATTTTGTATTCACTATTTTACTTTAGACAGCGTATCGTTATTTTTATAATTTTAGGGTAATCTGATATTTGATATTTACAAATCGCATCCTTTTTATCCTGTGTCATTTAGGAAAATATAAACTCTCAATCAGTTAAAGAATTTTTTTAAATCGGGATCAAAAATTTAAAACGACAAGTTTTATTACCTTATATGTTAGTGCAAACGAACTTGAAACATTTAATTTTGAACATTACCTAATCAACTCAAATATTTTCAAAAAACCAATTAGGTCAAAAACCGGCGAGACTTCCTTAATTCATAAATAAACTCAAAAGCATACATTCTATTAAATTAAAGAAATTACCGATAACTTCCACTTTAATCCAAAGTTCCGGGTAGCTCCAAATATTTCACCTAAATCTATTAGGGATCACTATTCAGCATCAAAATTCATAGGTATTTAAAAACATTTTCACGAAATGCTTGAATGACTCCGTATAATTTCAAAAATTGTAACGATTTTGAAAATGTGAACTATCCTTTATTTTGTGTCGATTTTCTATAGTAAACACTAATTTTGAGTCAAAATAGTAATTACGAGCGAACGCAGGCTAGTTACTTTATTACCTATTATATTTTCAAAGGTAAATAAATACACTTAATTAACTAAAATATAAACAAAACAAACTTATAAATTAAATCAAAGTAAAATAAACAACATATCTATTAATATAAAATTCAAAATTTGAAAAAGTCAATTATTTTTAAAAATTTTAACTGGTTTTTGTTTTTGCTAAAAACAATCAAAAGTGCACATAAAAATTTAAAACTAAGTTTAAATTGCTTCAAAAAATAATTGGGTTGGCTTTTGAAGAAAATAATTTATAGAAAACTGTAATCTTAGTTAGAAATTCGCCACTTAATACATATTTGTTGCGTTTACGTTTATCTATTCTTTTAAAATGATTAAATTAATTTGTAGGCGTCTTATATATTGATTATAATTCCTACATCGTTGGTTTTGACTAATCACGTCCACCGATTTCATATATTACGATTTACACGGTAGAATATTTTTTAAAATTTTTTTGCAACTTTCATTTTGACGCAACTTCCATCGGAAATATTACAACATAGCATATTTTATTACTGTCAACTTTCCGTAAGTCAATGCACTGTAATTATAGCTGAATCACATATTTGAGAAGCCCCACATATCTAAGGAAGATAGTTTTGAGAAAAATACAAAAAACTGTTTTTTGTAAAAACAAGTAAATGTTTCCCAAATTTTTGACTTTCTGGTCGCAAGTCTATATAAGATGATATGATTTTAACAAAATTTTTAAAACTTTAAAGTTTTGTTAGATGGACAAGTGTAGTTTGTATAATACACGATTATTTAAAAAAAACTCATTGCTCAAGTTTTTCTATTTATTAACAAAATCCTTCCTAGTGATATACTGCTTACAAAACAAAGTAAGTTTAATTTTCATATTCATCGTCATTTTCTGTGCCAATTGTTGCCAAGGTAAATATTTTCTCGTAAAATTTGGTAATGGTATCTTTTTGGTTGTTAACAAATCGCTTAAACTTTTTATGGTGCAATTTTTTTAGAATTAATTGGTATTTTTGTTTCTGTATGCGCAACTTCTTCGGAAACAGTTCACATGTGTCGATGTACCAAGTTTAAATGCAGGTTCTACTAAACTATTAATAAGGTCTCGAGCAATAACGAAACCCTTTTTCTCATGTGAGTGAAAATAATGCATGAAACGTAATTTATTAAAATTAACTTTTGCATCTATGGTTCTGCTATAGAAGTCCACAGACAAGCAATTATTTTTATAAAATCCTGCCCACCAGCTTTTATAGTCCTTTAACACGGCATTATCTTCGCCTATTAATTATACAGAAAAATTTCTTTTGGTACTTGACATAATAAATAGCGAGATATACTTTTTCAATAAAAAATTTTATTATTTGTCTTAACATTCCGTTTCGCCAAGATGAAGACCCTTATAAGGAAATATTGATTACACTCCTAAATTGCCAAAGATCAACAAGCGCTCCAGACATCTTGATAAGTGTGTGGTTTTTACTTGGTCCACCACATCCAACAAAAAACATATATAGACGTTCAATATTCTCGGGTACTTCCTATTTTATATAATCCATTACAAAGGTACAAACTTCATTAGGATCTTTTTTCCCATATTAAACACGTTGGCTGTGAAATGGTACAAGTAGAAGGCACCCTGTACTGGAATAACAGGAAGGGAAAGATTCAGCATGTAATTAACGCATATTGATCCCACCAAAGAATCTAGATGACACAAATTTTGAATAGAGTGCATTACAGTAAAAAACTTCTTTACTATTCTTTGTTAAACTAATTTTGCGTCATCGTTCAAATATTTTGGCTTGATTTTGTTTGTTAGCTTTTTCCACGTGCATCAAATATCTACTTGTGGCCTACCAAAGGATAAAGTAAACCTTACTCGAAATATTTATCGATAAAAACTGTATTTTACAGAGAATTCTGGATATTTTTCCAAAGGAGTTGATGCAACTCCATAATGTCCAATTTCTCATTTAAATATCGGTAGTCACGGCTACTATAGTGCGCCTTTTAATTGGCAAAGAACTGATATGTTCTTCTCCAGGTATTGCATTTCCAGAAGTTTGTTTGCTCCTTTTATCCTTAGGGGACTTCCCCAATGATAGTAAATGAGACAGACACCGGACATACTCAACAGAAATGCCATGCATACTAATGAATGGCTGTCGTGTAGACGATAAACTAGGCAGAACTTGACGAAACGTTATACTTAAAGTCACTTTAAGAATTTATCCTTGGACGTTTCCGTGCAATGAAAATACAGTCAATCAATATTTGCAAATAAGCAACCTGTACATTTTTGTATAGAGATTATAAATCTATTAAATATCTCGTTACGATCCCCTTCTTAAACTTTCAAAAAACATTGTGCTTTACACCTGAAAAATCGTGGAAGATTTATGAACATTGATTTGAGGTTATGTTTTAACTCACGAGCAGGATGATCCTGGTGTTCGAGACCTCACTGAATTCCCTTTGTAATTTCTGCAATCGTTGCCTTTGACTCTTCCGTTTTTTATCACTTCACATTTATAAGATACTTGTTACCACTCCCTTTTCCATTTTCTTTGAAATATTCTCAGCCACCACTGCTACCTCAGGCGATGACATTTTGATAAATAAACGAAACAACGCATGCCGTAGCTAGTGCGATGCGCGCACATAAAACCAGATTCTTTAGAAACCCCACATATCCTTGTGGGTTTTCTCAAATATATGAACATTTTAAAGTAGTACTGTTAGTACATCGGCAAGCGAAGATGTGTGGTTTTGCATAAAACACAAAGTTATAGGTAAGGAATTTATTTTTATGAAAAACCCCATAACTCCAAAATCTGGACATGTGGGGGGTTTCTAAAATATGCGATTCAACTAAGAAACTTGTAATATCCGGCGTCCCTATTAGGGATTGTTTTGTACCAATTCAGATACAGTCAAGGTAGTTATAAGTACCAAATTGTCTAGTGATGTGAAAACTGTAGGTTTAACATGAAATGCTATTTGTTCACGAATTTCCAAATTTTTGAAAAATTTCATCGATAACTTTTTTGAACTTGAATAAATATGAAATAGTTCCCATTTCTGTGCGGCCTGTGATTTTGCAGATACCTAACAGCTGATTGCTATCCTAAAAATACCCGAAAGTAGGCCTTTACTCACTAGATTACGAAGGGTGAACAAAATTTCCAGCTGGAGTGACTGCAAGTAACTTTATCTTTCGGTAACCTGAGTTGAATCAATATGATGCACAAATACTTTTACATTGAAAGCGATTTTTTTTCGCAGTTAAAACTTTACATAACTATCAATACTGGTTTTGGAATCCCTGCTATTTCAGCACTAAGAAAAACCTTGCCGTCCGGAATAAAGTTATTTGACACTAATTGCAGTAGAAGTTAAAATGTTAACATCCATTTTAAAACAAAATTAATTGTTACAAATTGATCATATAAATTTTCAGCAGATAGTAGCGTAGATTTCTTAAATAAAACTAAGTTAATTTGTCTATCAATAACTTTTAGTTCATTAAAACACAGAAATTCAGTGGTAACTGGTGGTAATTTTTGTGCGAATTTAGAAATGCTTTAGAATATTAAATACAGTTACTTAATTGAATTTATAATTTGACAATGACTGCACTTGTTCAAAATTGAAACATCAGTTCATGTACATTTGATGCTCTTGTAGAGAAGGCTTATCTTTTACAAATTCCCTGTTGAAATATTATAGAATAAGTAACAGTTTTAAGATATGCACAATATGCGTAGGTGTAAAGCTGTTCTTTATATATTTGAATCTTTAAAACATCTTTATTAAACATGTTTGTGTAAATGTAACCGTTCCCATAATTTCTTAGTAAGTTAAAATCACTTTGATTTGTAGCTTTATATTCGAGGGCGGTTTTTTTCAACCTACAATCGTCGAGGTAAACAGCTAATCGAGTAGTATACAGTGGGTATGCGCAGAGGGCGACTGTGCATGTCTCCCACTATAGCCACAGCCACTTCCAATGTCATTACGCTTTTGTGAGCTGAGTTGCAGACACGTAAACATGTCTGCTACACTGACTTTCCCGTCAAGTACGAGTTGCGTAGTTCGGTTTCAACAAGCAGAAGGGAATCTTAGGGCTGAGAGTCATACAAAAGAGGCATGCTAACTTTCGATTCATGACAACGCCCAACCTCACAGTACAATTTCGATACGAAATTTTTGAATACGCTAATATAGCGTGGAGCGACTTCCACCTCTTCCCTGAATTTAAAAACTGACTAATGACGATTTTCAACTCACTGGCAACAACATTCTATGAAGGGTAAGTTTGAAAGCTTGCCCGCAGATGGAAAACGGCTCAATCTTTTGGTAATAAATTTATTTGATTATTTACACTTGCTTTTATTTTATGGACCATTGGAGGTTGAAAAAAACTTCCCTGGAAGGTAGAAATAAAATTATGCACTATCCGAAACCTGGTTGTAACAAAATAAATGAGTAAGTATTGAAACTGTGCATATGATCTATATCGCTACAATTATTGAGTTTCCGTTTACAAATCCTGTTTGTATGCTGATGTTATGCCTTATAAATAGCTCTTATTTGCTTTCGTACTACTTGACTTTGAACAAATGGCGCTAATCTATTTCTACAGCCACTCGATTAATGTACATATAGAGTGACTCAAACATTCCCCTATCAATCGTCGGAAAAGTCACAAAGACCGTGCGCATTTGCATTGAATAATCTGATTTCATGAAGTTACTATCGCCATATTTTCCCATAAAAAGATGTTTTGGATTAAAATCAACGCTACCTGGCGGCGACATTGTCCCACACGGAAAGCGTTCTGAATATCGAAGAAACATAACACGAAGCATAAAATGTTTATACAAGAGATCTAGAATAACGTTTTTTTTTGTGGGACGAGATCCTTCTTGTGTGAACCACTGTGCCCTTATTGGCAGTTCTCTTGTCAACACTTATGCTGGCAAACTGATCTACAACATACAGCTACTGTAGAAAGTCTGCGTACACCTATAACATTTCGAAATAATGGGTTGTCATTCGTTTATTAATTTATATTAAAAAAGTAGGATCTCAGT
>JAHWXV010276031.1:0-10295 GCA_024586415.1 Phrixothrix hirtus | reverse complement strand
AAGGCATATAAGTGCATATTTTAAAGGCAAACAAGGCATATATATGCGCATATTTTGGCTGCATTTAAATGCATATATTCCGCCCCCTACTTATGACTAATTGGTTGACCCTTTCTAATTCCATAAGCAAAGCGCAAACAATACTTCTGAATTTTTTTAATTCTCTGAGAGGTACTTTTAGTAAGACAGGGCCCGTACAAAGAGTCAAAATGATTAAATGATGATAATACTAACGACTGACACAATTGTAACTTTATTTTTGTATTTAAAATACTTTTGCTGCTATAAAGTACTTTTAGTTTAGCTATCGCATTTTTACAATAATGTGCGAGATGTTTTTCAAACCTAAGATCGCTGTCAATAAATATCCCTAAATAGGTTAATAACACGTCATTAACAGAAATCCGGCAACATTCCGTAGCATTTAGTTTATCTACCTTCCGCCCAAATAACATAACAGAGCATTTATTGGGATTTAAATACATAGAATGCTCCATTGACATTGTATATGTTGATTTTTAAACATCATTTATTAATTTACAACTTTGTTGAATAGCATCTGGAGGGAAAGAGAATAACAGGTCTACATAATCTGCATAATTTGTACTTTACAGTGCTGCAAATATTTTGGGATAAAGGAATTGTAAATACAAAATAAGATAGGTCCCAACACAGAACCCTGTGGTATACCCTTCGAAACACTCATTAATTCAGAGACCTTATCTTCTAGTATAACACATTGTTTCCTATTGTCCAACAAACTTTTAAAAAATGAAATTGCTGATGTTTCCAATCCAATGTTAAATAGTATTAGTAGCAAAATTTCATGATTTAACATATCGAATGCCTTAGAATAATCTAAAAGGACCAAAATTGTTAAATATTTGCTATCAATAGCTTCAAAGATAGCATTTGTAACACTGAGAAGAGTAGTTGCACAGCTACGTCCCTTTCTAAATCCGGATTGCGTATCTGGTAAAATACTATTTTGTTCTAAATGTAGACAACTGTGATTTGATGATATATTCTAGCACCTTAGATAAAATGGGTAAAATACTAATTGGTCTTAAATGCGAAAGTTCTTATGGCGAATCTATCTTAGGAACAGGCATAACATGCGCCAATTTCCAAAAAATTTATAATATGACAAATGTACTCTAATATATATGGACAACATAAAATTAAAAAATGTATATGAATTCCATCAGCACCAACAGCTCGGGATTTTATATTAGAAATTATTTTACCTATCTCATAAATGTCAACCGTTTTAAATTTTAGAGTAGTTGTTACGTTTGACTTAACGCTACTATAACGTTCCCTGATATTTTCTGCTGTAACATTTGAAACAGGAACTGGGTCAGAAAAATTTGGAGGTAATGAATGTTTATGCTTTTGTTTAATCACATTAAGTTTTTTTAACGCCTGCCATGTTTCCCTGCTATTATTTTTAAGAATATACGCCTACCGTCTAACTGCAATATTAGTAACCTTTCTTAGCTGCTTGTAGTACTCAAACTGCGTTGGATTATTTGAATTTTTATATTTACGAAAAGCATGATCTCTAAGTTTTATAAGATACTTAATATTATCCATGATCCATGCCTTAGAGCGATTTTTAAAATTGCATTTTTTTAAGGGAGCATATAAATTCATTAACACTTTAAGGTTTTGATTAAAAAAACATACCATCGATAGTGGCCAAATGATAAATGTTCCGCCAAGGAATAGATTTCAGATGGCCGTACAGCAGGTCTTTATCTATGTTTTTAAAATTTCTATACCAGCGTATATTATTTTGGTTATATTTAACAAGGTCAAAGACAGCAAATATTAGGTAATGAGGCAAGGAAACAATTCCACATGTTAAAGGATTAAGTTTTCCCTGAATAATAAAACAGTCCAAAAGCGAGGCCATGCTTGGTGTAGGTTTATCAATAATCTGTTTTAAATTCAAACTATTCAAAGAAATGTTGAATTTGTTCACAGATATATTATCAAGGTTAAGTAAATCTAAATTAATGTCACCTAGACATAAAATTTCATCTGATGCCGCCACAACTTGCAATAGCGAATTTTCAAATTCGTCCAAAAACGAATTAAAATTGAATTTTGGTGGTCTGTAAAAACTACGAACACGTATGCGTAGATTATTTAAAGATATGCTTACCTAAATTTCCTCCAAATTCGAATTTAGTGCAATCATCTCATAGTGTACATATATTATTCTTCAAATACACACCAACACCACCTCCACTGCCGTCAGCGCTTCTATATAAAATTATAACCTGGAATAGTTACGTTTGAAATGGAAATATCTGAAGTCAACCAAATTTCACTTACTGCAATAATGTCATAGTCATTATCTAAAACATACTGAGAAAAATCACCAAAATGAGCCACAAGTGATCGTACATTTAGATGACAGACCTTAAAAGTCATAAAAAGATATGAAATGTATGTTTACCTATTTACTAAATTTAAAGATGAATGCTAATTTAACTAGCAATCTTTTGAATAGAGAACAAATATAAATAAAGGAAATGTAATTTAATAAACTTAAGATAATTTAATATTTAACTAAACTAACAATATGTTGACAAAGAATGAACTTCCTAAATAATAATGATGTAAACAAGTTTTTATATGGGAATATTTAAACTAGAAGTTTTGTATAAAAAATAAAAAAATATTTACTATGTCAAGCAATATGATCACTTTTTGTTTATCTCATCGTAAGCGACCCATTTGATACTACAAACACTTTACCATCATTCGTCCATACTTTTTTAACTCCCAACTCCTTACATGCTTCTTTATATAACAGGGGTCAGGTCTTTGTAAGGTCTTCTGTAATTATAATCTGTGTTCCCTTCAACTGGTTCTTTTTACTAAATATTAATTTTTTTACATTACGAGAAATAAATTTGACTATTCATGTTAAACTGTGACCCACGTACCACTAGTCTATGCGAGCAATCTATATCTGATGTTAGTAAATTAAATCCTAGTTTATCTTTGCAGAATTTAATTATCACATTATCAGTATTTTCATCCTTTTCCGCTGGTATGCCAAATTAAATTGTTTAACCTTGTGTATTGCTCCAGGTTATCGTTAGCAAATTTCACTAATGCAATTTCTTGCTCTAGTTGAAATAATTTTGCTTCCATAGATTTTACAATTGCCACTATTTCTTCGTGTATGATTGTAGATATAGTTTCTTTAAATTTAACGACAGTGATATCTATAAAAGTGGATGAACCAAGAACTTATCTACAATTTTTTGCAGAGGTTTCATCAATTGTTGAACGTGTGTGGTTGGTTTATCAGGCATAATTGTAGACTTATCAAAATATATATATATATAGAACACAAAAGACACTTTACAGTATATAAATGCCGTTAACGGATCGCTCACTAAACACGTCTACACGCGACTACGGTGCATATGCGATAGTACCACGCTTCCTCTGACATGATGTATAGAAATGGGTTTTAATAGCTGACTGTGAACATATTCAGTAACCAGATGCAATAAGCGAAACGTGCAATTTGTCTTTCGCCTGTAACCCTTGCATAACCAACATTCAGTAATTTCAGGTTATGTTGACATGCGGTTAAGTGAACTTGCGCCCGCTGCAATAATTTCTGCGTAGACTTCTGGAACAACGGCGGGTGGCCGCCTACTTGGTTGTCAATTTTGTTGGTGTCGGCCGCTGATCCTGTGTTGTCATTTATGCACCAAACTATGCATACTACTTTCCGCTAGAATACGGAAGTAGAACATGCGCACACATCACCAATGCCTTCTGCAACAATTTCCGATCGACTGGCCAAGAAATATCAGATACGCGGTCACATAATCAGACGATGACATAAGAGACTAAAACGAACAGATGTTGTAGGGGATGGTTCGTATTTTTTCTGGGTTCGGTTTAGGTGCGCTACCATGTGTATATTAATCATAATCCGACTTCTTAAAAGATTGTATCAATGCAGAAGATATTATAAAAGTGAGTAAATGAAATTCACTTCATATTTCGAATATCCTAGGAAGAGTAACACCATACGAAGATTGAATTAACCTCAAATTGACCGGGTGTCAGACGCCGTTGATACTGTATTTTTGAGAAACCATTTCGAATTACTAACAGCCTCCATCATCCCGACGCCTAACGCCGTTAACATAAGTATTTAAGTAGAATAAACTTTAATATAAACATCGGCTTTTCATGATAGCAATGTATACTTGTTTTGAAAATAATTTGATGTTTGTTAAGTAAAGTTTAATGATGTATACACGAAAATACGTTTTCAAGTTGATATTATTTTTGCGTTTAACATTAAAAATGGCAAAATCATCCTAACTTGGGAGATTTATTTGGAAAGTATATATTATAGTATTATTTATTTCGATAATAAATTCACCCAAAAGGAAGCAAACTTCGTGTAATATAATGAAAGGATATGAATTATGAATTTGCTTTTACCTTTAGCGTTATGTTCTTTAGCTTCTTGGCTAATTTTGAGAAAGGGAAAACCAATTTCAATTTTTTTTAGTTGAACAAAAGTAATTAGATGTGGCATTTTACTTCGCTTATTCAATTTCCTTTGTTTGCCTTAAGACGGATTAATGAACAAAAACGAAAGAGATGTATAGATTTTTAAACGTTTATTGTAACAAATTAAAGACAATTTACTCAAACACAAATATAAGTAAATAATTATATAAGAATATGCTTTAAAATATTTCATAAACGAATATGAAAATATTTCAAGAATGAACATTTGGTAATCGTTTGTCTACAAATGAATATTTAATTGTTTGTACTTAACCGAGATAATTAGCGTAATATGTGCACCTGATTCAAGTTCATACAAGGTCATAAAATTTGTTAACTGTTTTACATTACTAATTCTAATATTATTTCATTGATATAAAATAAAATGAATAAACAAAACAACACGAATATGCTAAATAAGCTAATTAATAAATAAAATATTTGTTGATTACGATTCAAGAGTTCTAAAGTTGATGCCCAATAGGTGTTCTCGATGGACGGTTAGATAAAGTATACCTTAGTGTGAGATGAAAATTCTTTATTTGGACTTTTTTTGAACGAGTCACTCTCTCTGCTAAATTCTGGAACACTTGCTTCAACCTTCACTGCAGATCTACTCAGTTTGTTGGGCATTGTTATCCTTTCGTTGAAGATTGTAAACTTCACAATTTTTACTTTAACAATTTATTATTTCTAACGAATGTAAGGTTGTGATATTTCACGTAAATTACTCGGAGTACCTTGTATTTTGCAGTAAACTTTATTAATTCTTTTTCTAAAGTACCATTATCTAGACTTGAGCTGTCTTCTTTGTTATAAACACCTTGCCAACTGGCAGACTTTGTACTAACTTTAAAAGCACAAACCGAAGTTAAAATAATTCCGAACATCTCACTAATTCAAAACACAATTACTAGTCGAGGTAATTAAAACTAAAGACACAGACGTGAAGTTAGCTATAGATTTCATCCATAATATGTTATCCTAATTTTCTTTGGTATTATTAGAAAAATTAAAGTAATTATACCATTTTCCTTTTAAAACCATGCCTACACACAAAATAACAATCTATATGATTCGATATAATTAGTAAATAACTGTACTACGAAAAAAATTTAAAACAAACTTTAAGTCACTCACCACAAACAGGTAAAAGTAAATTAAACTTTATTTTTAAAATTTCTCTATTTGCTACCTAATATTTCTTATAATTGTTTGCGGGAAATCGTGTATCCGCCAGTTTACATTTTAAGGTTTATAAAATTTTACTGAAACAAGTTTTATTTTCAAAATTTCTTTATTTTCTGAAAGAATATATTTTTCTACACAAAACAAAAAAAAATTAGTTTCCTGACATTTTTTCTAATTGTTATAGGGGTAGCAATAAAACTTATTTGCGGGAAATAATGTATCACCCAATTTGACTTTAAGGTTTATAAAATCGTACTGAACCAACCTTTATTTTCAAAATGTCTTGCTATACAAAGTATAAAGAAATTAGCATCCTAATATTCCTTATAACTTATTATGAGCGTAGAAATAAATCTTGTTTGCGGAAAATCGTGTATCCTGAGCTTACTCTTCAATGTTTATAAAATCTTACTCAAACATGTTTTATTTTGAAAAGTTCTCTATTTTCTAAAAGACACCACAATATGCGTAAAATTAAAGGCTAAAGATTACCAAGGTATTTTTTTGAATAATAACGAGTAAACCATGAACTTAAAATGACGATACCACTGCATCTGCTTTCAAATATGGCAAATAACGTCTAGTAAGTGCTGATTATTAAATAAATAGTTCCGTGGCATAGCAGACATTGTACGTATTTCTTTTAAATTTTGAAACAGGCGCATAAAAACCTGACCGTAACGTGATTAACCGATATCTTAGAAAAAGGAATTATGAAGATTGCAAAATTACTTTTGTTCCTTGCAAAAATATGAAAACGAACAAACAGTGATATTTTCATTATTGACGTATTTTATAATAAAATAATAAAACAAATTTTTATCAATAAATAATTGTTCTATAACATGTTTCACTGTCCTGAAACATTCTCGAACAGGGTTTCTTCAATAATAATTTAAACTAGAACTGTATAAAAGGAGTTTTTATTCACCCATTCTACTAATAAAGTGCTTAAAATATTTTTATCCTAAGTATAGGTTGACGTCACACAATTTCATAAACGAAAATTGATTTTTAGGTGTAAACTTGCAGTGTTATTTAAAAAAATTTCAATAAATAATTGCTTAAATTGCCTATACATTTAAAACACACTTCCATAGTGCGATGCATACTACCGCTGTAAAAGCGTAGCGCACGTTACTGTAACTTGATACGTTAGGTAGGTCAAGTATTATTTTATGAATGCCTTAACAATGATTTAACCATAGGCGACTCGTTGTACATAATTAGAAGAAAATGAATTTTTGGTATTCGTATTGCTATTAATTTGACGGATATTGTGGTGTATGTATGATCTCCTTTCACCCTCTAAAAGAATTATCTGAAACAACTTATGTTTGTGTGTATGCGTGGGTGCACGCGAGCATGCGGGCATGCGGGCATGCGTGTGCACGTGCGCGTGAGTAAATTTCAGTTTCCAGTAAGCTATGAGATGTTTCGTAGAGCGTAGCTTAGACACACGCACGCCAACTAAAACCAATACATAACCTGTAAATTATGTCAACAAATTTAGCGGAAAGAACTTTACTATTATATAGGAAATTTACAATATTTACAATAAATGTACGAAATGATAACGATTGCATTCAACGCATTGTGAACTCTTCGTTTTAAATTCTCGAAAACGTTCTGTAAAATGTTAGTTGCCTTATGCTGTTATTAAATTTTTATTACTATAACGTTTTATTTCACAGTAATTGCAACAAAAAATTGCAAAAACAATTAATAACAAAATATGACAAATTCAAACTGTTAATTTGACAGATAATTATTACTGGGAATGGATTAATCTAAGACAGGAATTATTTTTCATAACCTTTTGGGAACTTAAAATTAAATGATAAAATGCTATATACAAGGTGTCCATGATTCAAAGGACATTCCTTTAACAGCAGACACATTTTAACATGCGCGACTAAAAACGCTTATAAACTATGTATCCAAATTGCATAGCTTTCGAAACATTTGTAATTGAAGCTTTCAGCCTAGTCCTGCTTTTTAAGTTATACTACTGTGATGGATGAGGAAATGCCTGGCCGACTGTACGTATAATATGAATTTGTTACGAAATTCACCGTTACAAATAGATACACATCAGTACATTTCGCAGAAAACACGTACGCTGTAAAGACTGCGAGGGTCGAGAATTCTCAACCTTAACTTTAAAGGATGTGGCTGCAAAAACCACAATTAGAGATGACCTCATACAAATTTTAGAAGAAAACTGGCATATTTATTATTTTCATAGCTAATAGAAATCAATTTTTTACTTTCATAATTAATAATAATGAGTAAATTTAGTTAATGTAGGGAGAAAAGTATTATAAATATTCAAAATGCGAATGGGTATTTCAAATTTTTAATTGTTATTTATTTTATAGCTTTATTTGTAAATGATATTAAATTTACAAATAGTTTCGGTTACAAACCCTTCCTCAGCGTACCTATTAAAAATAATACATTTGAAAATTTATGAAGTACGTTAACTTATCAAAAAAGAATAAAAAAATTTCATCCACTAATTGAACAATTATTTATTTCATACACTTTCCTAAGCTTAATATCATTTACGAATAAAAATGAAAAATTTGAACTAATTTATAAAACTTATAACTTCCCATTGCGTTTTACCTAAATCAGCTAAATTTACTAATTATTCTTATTAAGCCAAAAGCAAAAATGAAAACAACAATTTATTAATTAATTATTCAATATAGCACAATAGACACATTGAAATACGTAATTTTAAAAATAATCTCTTAAAATTATTACTACAAGGTTATTTCTTATACAGCTGATTTCATTATCCATGGTAAAATAAACTGGTTAGAATTCAGTAATATGATATTAAATAAATAAAGTTTCTGTGATGTATATACAGTACATGATTGAATGTATATCATTACAGATCCGGATTTGTGATCAATATTTACGTGAAAACTTGTAAAATCTTTTTTTCGAGGTTAACTCCTGCGTTAAATAGTGCTGCTTAAATTATGGACACCCTGTATACACACAAAGTCGACTGTTACTACAGCGAACACGGTTGTAATGACTTATCGTTTATAAAGAGGAATTTTCAATGTCCTCTGTACTTCCTATTACAATGTCTATAAAATAATCTCTCTATAACGAGGTGTATTCGATTATAGCCAAGAAAAATGAATGAAATTCGTATTTTTTCGATAAGCTTTGCACGTAACGTCGAAAATAATACATATGTATGAATCTCCCAAGAGGTCCAAGTTCAACGTTAGCTGATGGATTCATCCGAAAATCTGCATACATACATATGCATTTCTGTTAGACGCTGCGTAGACAAAACAACACTGAAGTTCGTTGACTCATTTTAGGAAGTTTATCTTATTTTCTGAAATTATGAGCTGTTCACATTTATAGCGAGGTTATTCCGCTTTTTATTTATATGACAATGACATTTTTTAGAAGTTTATGGGTGCACCTACGTAGGTAATTTCAAGGAATTTAATTTAGAAATCATGCCCATTATTATAAGTTAGTTATATTGACCTAACATTAGAATTCGTTGTCCATACAATTTATGAATTAAATATTCGAAAATAATAACAATAGCTGTAATTTTTGATGAAAATAAACAAGCAATTTTACATGTTAAAGTAATACCAATATCCAGAACCATGAGAAATCGATAACAATTGCCGATTGATACATATCCGCGATAACAAAGCATCACCTGCTGTACGTACAAGTATAATATTATAAACTTACCAGACACACATAAGTTATTTAGGTATTTTAAATTTATGTTGTAGCTACTGAAAGAGTTACCTAATAAATAGCTAAGTACGGCATTTTTTGTGAATTCGTTAATAGCGAGATTTGCTTATAACGAGATAATGTGCTTGGTCCCTTAGCCTCTCAATATAGATGGAGTAAATTGTATGTACGAGGGTGGTCTAAAAACTAAGGTAAGTAGTACAAAAGAAGGTACTATATTCAAGATTTTTACATTTATTTTTCGGCATAGTCCCATATTAACTCGATGCACTTGTTCCAATGAAGTTCAAATCATTTAATGCCTTCACTATAATAGGACGAATCAAACGCCTCAAAATAATCATTTGTTTCTACAATAACTTCCTCATTAGATGAAAATCTCTTTCCACCTAGCCATTTTTTCAAGTTTGGAAACAAGAAAAAGTCAGATGGATCTAAATCTGGACTGTAAGGTGCATGACGAAGTATTTCGAATGGTAATTCAACTAATTTTGCAGTAACAATGTTCGATGAATGAGCCGGTGCATTGTCATGATGAAACAAACCTTCCTTTTTGCCAAATGCGGTCGTTTTTCCTTTAATTTTTCAATCAGCTTGTCCAATAACGACGCGTAGTACTCGCCTGTGATTGCTTCGCCCTTTGCAGATAACCTATAACTTATAAAGATAACTCCACGAGCATCCTAAAATACGGTGGCCATAACCTTGTTAGCTGATGGAACCACTTTTGCTTTCTTCGGTGCACTGCAACCGGCTTCTACCCATTGTTTGGATTGAATTTTTGT